>JAVCKZ010118121.1:0-22695 GCA_034780755.1 Lepetodrilus elevatus | reverse complement strand
CTAATTAGCCAATTAATTGTTGTGAAAGTTACTCAACAAAATTATGAATTTTGACCAAATATGCGTTAAATATGCTCAGAATTGAAGTTGTATAAAAGGTGACAACAGGGTCCGCCTGAATGTCATGACGACACTGGCATCACTAGAACGTGGCGGCTTTGGCAGCTTCTATGCAGTGTACTCTGGCAACGCGCCACTCGTCGGGACAAAGATAGTATGCTAGTCCCTCTACATTGCTTTGTACTGATGAGTGAACACGGACATATTGACCTTCATGGCGAATTCAACCAGAAATGACATGTAGAAGAATAATTTTGATTTAGTCTAGCACGGAAATAGCAGAGTAAAACTAATTGTATAAACATCCTCAGATATGGTGCAGAACTGGGTCCGTATTCTCAGTTCGTAAGTCCTAAGAAGTTCGTAAATTCTAAGAATTTGCCTAACTGGTTTTCTGCTTATGAATGTTTGAAGATATATTTTCTCAGAAGTTCTTAGCTTATAGGTTTCGAGAATATTGGCCCTGGTTCTACAGAATGTACGTTGTATTTGTAACAGATGTTCTGCTACATTTACAGCAATTGAATGTCCGTCATTGATGGATTGATCAAAAGTTGCATAGGACGAGTAGTTGTTGCTAGATGTCAGTAATTCGAAATATAACCGATAATGAGACCGCCCTTTGTACATTCGTACAAAATTACTTGATCAAACGTCCATAATAATCGAAAGATTATATTTAGATTCGTTGTCTCTACAGACGTGAGTATCTTCTGCTCATCATAAAAGACAAGAGTATTGAAACAAGGTATGAAGTAACTAATTTATTCACAGTGTATAAAATAACATGTACAATATATACATAAATATACGATTACATAAATAGTTAACAAGTATATCTACATCTGTATATATCTATACATTATAAATATAACAAAATGATGAATAATAATTCATAAAACATACTATTACTACTAGCATGAACAGTACTAGTAGTAATGATAATAATATCAATAATACTCGTATTAATTAATACTTTGATATCGGTGTTACTGTAATATAATGATGTCATGAATAGTGGGATACACTGTAGACGTACTTCTTGTGTGGAGAGCACTGTAGTCATGACATTACGACGACAACCTTTACAGACGATCCACAAGTTCAGTGTGTGTCCATGCAGTAGGGTCTGTATACATACCAAGTGTATTAACTGGACATAGTAAACATTAATTCATGCGTTCATTCATTCATTCATTCATTAACGCATTCATAAACATGGATATGATCAGCTTAAATAGCCAATATCATACTTGCATATGTTGTATAACTCTTTTTCAAAGTGTGTATATGCTTTTACAGCCTGTTGACGATAGACACGTGTATTTAACTGGTTCCCGACGCAAACACTAAGGCAGGCAACAGTTTTTATAATAGTTGGTAAATAGATAATCTAACCCAAGTAGTTTTTAATTAAATATCAAACATATCATCAAGAGTAATAAAGTAACAGAATCCGACGTTTTTTATCTACAAGTGTTGATATATTATTTATCCAAAGATAAGAAGATGACACTTAGGTCATCAATCAGCGTCAGTCAAGAGGCAGTCAAGAAGAAACGTTTAAAAAACTCTCCAAATGATTGCCTTTGAAGTGGAAAGATCAGCGATATAAAATTGCTCTATGGCTTTAAGTCAAGACTCGAGATGCAATCTCCCGTGGAAGCTGGTAGTGCATACCTCTTCCAGTAAGTCAGAGTGGCGTCCCTTAAAACCCCTGGGAAATTATCTCCCCTTTGCCACTGGTAAGCATGATAACAGTAGATCATGATAATGAAGTAGTAGTACGTTTACAAAGCGTACATTTGGAGACAGAACAAAAATAGGAATCGAGGCTTACCGAGCTCCTAAAGTTGATCTACTCTCTAGTTCTAGAACGATACATATATTACATATTTTTAGAGGTCGTTACTAAATCAATTAATAGTCAATCATAACAGTAAAAATAGTATTTGACCCTATACAAAGATGATGTTGGCCATTGACATTTATTTGAACCTGTTTTTCATAATACTGCCAATAAACTGCTTCACCATCCGGCATACAGCCGTAGTCATCTCTTGTCGTAGAGTATTGGATTCGATAAATGTTTCACACCATCTTAATGGTAAGTTAAAAGGAATCACACATAAGGCATACTTTTATCACCATGGCCCAGTTGTTGAGAACAGTTGTAGCTACAGGTGATTGAGAGTCAAATTGTATGTAACCTCTACAGATGAAAGTCTGGTTGCATGAACTACTGTTATCGCCACAATAGTTTTAGCCAACCATGTTTTCAAGTACTGTAGCGACAAAAGTGCTTCATGCAATGGATTTACACTTGTAGCGGGTTCCTAAAATCTTACCTACAACCAATTGTAGCTATGCTGTTATAAGCAACGGAACCCTGGTTTCTGAAAGCCTTCAGTCGATGAATGTAGACATTTGTAGTTGAAAGATACACGTATATTGTAGGGTATGATAAATGTACCCACGGATATATCACAGACTGACAAAGTTTAACAATGTGTAATAGTTACGCCCGATCACGTGACCGGGATAGCAGACTACGAGCAAGAACACAGGGTTTGGGTTTATGTCTGCAGTTGATCATGCCTATCGCTCCCTTGCGGAATGTCTTACTGCTGAGCGTGAACCCAGTCAGGTCAAGAGCGTAGCTGGACAAAGCAACAGCATCGGCGAACAGCAGAGATACTGACTTCTTCTCGTACTTCCGCCATATGCCATTTAACGGCGTCCTCTGTAACAACATGGTGGCCTCTATAGGTCCGAGAAAATACGAGAGGTGGACGATCGCGTACACAAGTTCACTTATCGCGAGATACAGCGAGACCACGAGAAACGACGTATTAAAACTGGCTTTAGAAGGTTTTTCCATGGACCTTCCGTAAGCGGAACTCTTTTTTCGAGATTTGTTCAAGTTCACTATGACCAGCACATTGAGAACGACGACACATATAAGTGGAAACAGAAAGAAGAGTGCTAGAGTACACACGCCGTATATCCATACGAAGGACGGCGATAGACTGTACCTGAGGACACACGAGTCGTCTTCTGCGTACGTAGTCCATATGTATCCCTCCAGGGGACTGAGACAGAATGAGAAGATGGCCAGACTGACAATAGTCCTTCGAGTTCGCTTCATGGTCACGTATTTCTTGCCCACCATCGGGTGACATATCTCCAAGTAGCGCTCAAAGGACATCCCTAGAACCAGAAGAATGGCGAATATTGGCACCGCAAAGAAGAGCATGTGAACCAGCTGACACAAGCCCTTGCTGTCGATGGAATGCTGGGTCTCCAGGGCGTGGGTCATCAGCACCAGATTGTCCGCGATACTCAGAGCGATGAAGTAGCAGACGGGGGAGGCCTTGACCTTTGACCTGATCCACACCAGCGCTGTGAATGTGTTCCCTATAATCCCCACTACGTATATCGTCCTGTACACGTACACCTCCATTATATACGTAATGTCATCTGATTGGTTAGTCCAGTTCGACTGAAGTGATTGGTTGAGGAGGACGGTACTGCTGTTCAAAATCATATTGTATTCTTCTTACTATCAGCCCCTGGAACATAGAGCAGATATAATGTTATTAACATGTGTGGTCACATATTATATACATACCTTTATCTATATATCAATACAGTATACACCTTTGAACATACTAAGTATGGAAAGGGGGCTATATAAATATGGTATAATAATAATAATAATAATAATAATAATAATATACATAGCTGAGATTTACTCATGTAAATATAATGTATCACATAATAATGATTTTCAGGTGAGATATTGCTCGTAAGAGACCAAGCAATATATTTTGGGAGATGTTGACCGGCCAACCATTGTGATCTAGCACGACTGCATCATCACAATACAAATACACGGAAGTTTAATCATTAATACAACTTGAAGGAATTGATTAAGTGCAATGTTTATACATGAGTTACTTTACATGATAATCATGTTGGATGATCGTACGTGTATCATTTTATATCAAATTATCAAATCTTGATACAACTATGAATTGTTATTGAGATATTGATATGAAAAGAAACTCTAGAGAGATTCTTAATATTCTAACGTAATAGAAAAGAAATGCCTTTAAAGACAATTAGATCTACTGGATCTATACAATATCCGCGCAAAATAACACTTTATCGAAGATTCCAGAAAAAATATTAATTTCATTCATTTTAATTCTACAGTAGTACTAGTAGATATTATATACCACCGTAGTTGAAACCAGCCTCATGGTACCTATCACCCAATTTAATTTGTATATGTAATGTTATCAAATAGTTCAATTGTAACAATGGTTATCATTGTGTTTCATTCAAGAATAAAAACTATATTTCAAACGTAAATATTAATAACTATCTAGGAATAAAGTTTTCGCGAAAGCGCCGAAAACACAATTCCTGGGGAATATATACCCCAATCTGACAATTCAGGCGATAGAAAGTCAGCATTAAATATCATATATTGGGTCCAGTGTGGATTAAGCACTTCACTCGATGGCATAAATAAATAAATAAATAGAACTAAGCTCGAGCAAGGGACCTATTATATAATGATACGGTATATGAGGCAATGTCGCCGCTAGCTATCGTAAAATCTTCGCGACATTTCGGAATGTATATAATTATTATGCTCGTACCTAAATGGGAGGTTTCCATAATAGCGGTACGGTCAGGAGATTCCGCTACCAATAAAATGTCTGCTAATTTGAAATTTAAGAAATACAAGTCAATTCTACATAATTTCTTATTAGATTTCAATCGGATTGCATATTTTATAGATCTATATCAAATTGTATAGATAAAATTGGAAGTATGTGCATGTACATGTACTGACAAAGGTTTATGCTATACATTCGAAACCTCTTTAGCCATTTCCGTGACGCCTTTCGTACATTTCCGACGTAACGGAAGCTTCCAAGTTCCGAGCGCATATCTGCGGATGTCGCTCCATCGATTCGAATAACTATTATATACTACAGTACTTTAGCTCTCTCTAGACCTCCTCCAGACTACGTGACATCCCTGCAATTACTCTGTAGACAATGAAATGCATTGCCTCCCTAAGTTTCCAATACAAACCATGAAACCAATTATATAATGCATCTCAGTGTTATTCCCACGAGGAACATATGGTACTTGGCGCAGAGATTCGGATAAGCTCATTAAATCAGGATTTGTTTATACTTGGAATATCTGATATGCCTCCTGTTTATGTGACAAGCCGAGGGAAAATAGTTTTCTTACGTTACGTGAATGTTAGAAATATCCCCAATTAGCAGGAACGTGCGGCTAGGAGCACACACTCAGTTAGGTTCGGATTTAAGAGTATCTAAAACGTAAATAGGTCTACTATAGACTGTTTGCTTCGACAAAAAAAAAAACGATTTATTTGTTTACTTAATAATTGTGTAAATATAGTATACATATACTTATTTTTCAGTTTCATTTCGGGCCGGTTTAATTACATTTAACTTATATTTTAATTCTGCAAAATTTGCTAATTTACCAGAAAATAATAAATCCAAATTTAGCGATAATATGTAAAAAGATGCAATCTTTAATGTAAATGATGACAATATACAATCTATATAACGGGAGAGAAAATTACATAGAAAGAAAAATATCGATATAACGAGAATTTCATTCTAATCTTTTTCAGTTTTACAAATTTGACATCATTGGGTATTTATCTTAATAATGTACACGGACAATGAAGTTCTATTGTAATACGTAAGCAGAGAACGGATGTGTGTGTATATATGTAGTGAACGTACACACACGCGCGTAGTTATCATTGTGTAATTACATTTATAACTATTTATCCGCATATTCATATATATTTCTTAATTCGTTATAATATATATATTTATTTTTCGTTATAATATCATAAGTATTAGACAGTAATATTTGTAAGTTTGGGTCTATTAAATTACGACATTATACATGTATAAAATATTTGCATAATGTAGTATATTTGGTCCGTATATTTTAGCTTATTTTATTCCAATATTCAATCAAATAATACAGTATATGAATGCGGTGCTTATCAATCAATGAAGATAGTATAACTCATTGACATTGTCGCTTCTTTAAAATTCCAAACTAGTTTTGTTCTTCTTAATTTTACAAATTTAAGTAGTTCACTATTACATTATTTAATATAAATTGAAGTTTTTTGGGTAGTTATCGTTTATTATTTATTATTTCACGTATTTTCAGCGCGTGATCGTATTCTTCACACCACGTGCTCGTCTCTGTTATTAATGGTTGTTTACAAGTATATGCAACATAGCTGTACACATAGCTCATCATACCTATTAAGGTATGTAGAAACAACACATACCTTTACGCATATTCCTCCCTATAGCTAAAAAAAAATGTTTGCTTTACCTCATGCGTAGCCACGAAGTATTACCTCTTGATCGGCGTCTAGTTCGCCATTTAAAAAACACACAGTACGGCAGCTACATAGTAAACGAGGCTGTCGGACATCGCCTCTCAGTCGCTCCAGAATTACTCTGAGAGTTCTAAGTATAGCTCTCCGTCCTAATAGTAACACAGTCTAACGTGAGGAAGATGTATAGGCAAGTCTTAATTGAAGTCCCCGGGCGCTATATTTAGACGGGGTTGACAGTCAGTTGGACAGTTTTATAGTTACAACCTACTGATGGTGGCACTTATAGTATCAAGATTTATTTCTGCGGTGAAAATCTGACGTCATTTTTCCGTGTGATGTATGTGTTATGAATTGGGATAGTGTTTTGTTGTGCAAAATTGATGGTACCTCTATACCCGAATAACTCCAGGCAGGAGTTCGGACAGGGACACAGGGTCTAGAGGTTGTTTCAAGGAATGACAGGAATTACAGGAATTCCTCCTGTTAGTGCACGTAACTAATTGAGTCAAGAATTACGGTAGTGTGGAGCAAACTCCGGCATCCGATATACGCCACGTGTATCAGACGATAACACGGGTACCACAATATACCACTGGTACCACAATATACCACTGGTACCACAATATACCACGGGTACCACAATGTACCACGATATACCACTGGTACCACAATATACCACTGGTACCACAATATACCACTGTTACCACAATATGCCACTGGTACCACAATATACCACGGGTACCACAATATACCACTGGTACCACAATATGCCACGGGTACCACAATATACCACCTATCCCACAATATACCACATGCATTACAATATATCACTTGTATCACATAATATTATATCATACTAGTATCATATCATATAATAAGGTATCATGTTTATCAAAATATACCACATGTATCACGTATGTCAAAGTATACATTTTGACGAGTCACTATATTACGAAATTAGGACTGCCTTACTTTCCACGTAGTACAAAACATGGGGGAAATTCGTGTACCGTAGTTGTTTTATTTTCTCTGTCTAATATTTAAACATTGACAGATGATGTAGGGACATGGTGAGACTATACGCGTCATGTAGGTGTTTGCGAGCTTGTGTGCCGTACATATATCTTGTGTAAATATCGGGGAGCCTGCATACTTTACCTGTGTTCTATGAATTATCTGAGAAATTGTACATCGTACTGTTTAGGTGCATACATGTTGTACTAATTGCTTGTGAAAGGTTTGGTAGTTTCATACCATGGACGTCTTGTGTAATGTTGACTATATCTTTGATAATGTTGATTATCAACAATGCAAAACTGATAAATAAATTGGGAACTATTTCTATTGACTGTCAACTATATATAGATTTAACAGGTCCATGAACGTACATACACATTCTGACTGTTCTTATCGTTTAGTATTTCATTCTACTCACGTATATTAGTTTTACACGTGTACATAACGAAATGGTCCTTTGCTAATATTAACCCGTGAAAATATTTTATTTTCAAAGGGAAGTTTTACTAACTAGGCCTACCGTAATACCAGCATCTTCGAAACATCGGCCATTATGTCGACCGCCGTAGAGTATGCTGGGGTCTCGAAGATACAATACCAGATAGGTGTTCGCTAATAGAGACAAGTATGGGTGTACAGATGTACAACAGTTAGCACAATAGGTATTGACCATCCTTGAAACGCCGGCAAGTATGACTATGTACTACTAAGTATTGAGGAGCGGTAATGAAATAAGCTGTACAGCTTGTTTACCAATCCTCATTCTTTGCTGAATAAATATATGTTTCAATCATTAAGTAGTCATGATGGCCGGTGTGTGAAGGATGGGTATTGACAAGTTTTCTCTGGTATGCTGTGTAGTACTAACACATGTTAAACATCCTTTTAGGTATATGTCCTTGATCCGAGTACACCTGTACATTGAGTGTCCTGAGTGTCTCTGTGGTCTACAGGACGTCTAACTAATGTCGATGAGGTGACGTCTAACTAATGTCGATGAGGTGACGTCTAACTAATGTCGATGAGGTGACGTCTAACTAATGTCTATGAGGTGACGTCTAACTAATGTCGATGAGGCGACATCTGACATGCTCAGGAAACATCCAAGCCTTGAGATTACCAAACTTTTCTGAGTACGATTTCATGCTCAACTCAAAGTTTTGTTCACACATTTCCATAGAAAATCTGAGCTTGAGCATGAAATTATACTCAAAAGGTTACGGAACATCGGGGCCAGAACACCCAATGGACACCCAATGGACACACAATTAACACACAGTGAACAGCTTCCCTACCAAGATCCGGAAGAAATCCGTAAAAAGATCTTCGACATGTTTTGCTGTGGATAAATACAATTATGATCATCCTTCATTTATGAATACGACTGTCAGACATCCTGTCGTAGTATACAGACATCATACTTATGATGTATGCTCTATAGTGTAGCCGTCTGTGATTGATATTCCTGTGAAAACAAGATGTCTGTCACTCCGTTATATTAGTGAAACAATACGTCAGAACTTGATATATCTCAGATTTATGTGATTTACGGTGTGATTGTAGGGGAGATTATTGTATGCGGAAAGAGGTCAACATTAAATGATAGGTCGTTACATTTGACCATCTTGTACAGGAGAAGAGTATACAGAGTTAGTTCGTGGTAGGACACAATCATGTATTAAGTAAGTTCTAGGGCACAGTCATTTGTTAAATGTTTTAGGGCACAATAATGTATTAAATAAGTTTTTAGATGAATTAAAGTAACCATCATTTTAAAGCATGGAGTGCAGTACGTAGCTCAATGTGACAATCACATCCAAATAGTTGATGATCTCTCGCATCCACGTTGGCTACTGAAATCTTACCGTACAACACAAACAGGCACCAATCCCCGAATTCTCGAATACACTAAAGTTTGTTTCGAGAAATCTGGGCCTGACCTCGATCTCCAACCAACGACAGTCAGATTACTATGGAGTAAACAAGTTCATCACTCATTTCCTTCACTATAAGCATAACTCACTGCCCCGCCTCGCAAAGCGCACCTAGATTTTTATGGACCCATTCTCAAAGGTGACCGTTTTGTGACTTTTGTTTTTTTCCTCCAGGAGTATGTGTTTACAAGTTAGAGTGGCATGTACTGTACACCTGATGCATTATTCAGTATCAAGCAATGACGGCTCCCCTTCCCCGGATGTGCGAAAACGGAAATCTACGTAATGAGCTGTTAAGTCGGTCACGGGTTGCTACTTTGATCCGCAAAGCGATCGGTTATACTTAAAGAAAAAAAATCGATGAGATCATCTTCCTGAAGCCAAATCCGTGGAACAAGATGTGTTTGTAACGTGAAGCAGCGTCTGTCTCGATGTCAGTTTGATTTACGCCACATATGGCGTCACCGGCGTATGAATAAATCTCGGGGAGAAACCCCAGTGATGCCAGATAAGTACTGTGAAGAGGAAGAGAAAACTATAGCCCACTATAGGGTGGACCATTAACTGACGGAATGCACGAGAAGGAAACTGCCTTCGTGACATATCCATGACAGCACTCGCCATGCACAGCGAGTCATTCAACGTGTACATTTATATAATTATAGTATTAGTTCAAGTAATACATCGAATTGCATTAGTTTAAGTTTAATATGAAATAATGTTATAACACATAATGTGTTAAATATGGTATGTGAGGAAACAAAGTAACGTGTAAGCGATAAATCTCGACTAATGTCGTAATTGAACAATGCTAACGCGATAGACATAAATCTCGACTAATTTCGTAATTGCAACTATAATACATCAATTTTAAAAATGGCACTAATATCTTGAACATAAAGTGTTTTCAGCAAAACTGAAGCGCTATACCATTTTCTAAATGTTAGTTTAAACTATCTTATGATAATCATAAATACATGCGTTTGTGGTATTCACTTGTGGGTTTATCATTTATTTATTTAGACATAATATCCTCACTCATTTACCATGAATGTACTTAAGTATAAGATACCTTGGAGTTTTATGAAGAAGAAGTAAATATAAATATATGCATAATAGTTTTAATAAATATCCAACTAATATTTTCGTGTGGAATGACAATTGAAATTCGGTTCTAACAATCTGGAATAGGTCTCTACTTCATCAGGAAATCTGTTTATGTAGGTGTCATGATCATGTGATAAATAAAAATACAACAGCAATTATACTATTATGTACAATGATCATGTAAAACAGAGTTCATGTTTGTATGTGCCTGTACCATCTAGGAGTTCCGTGTTGTTATTCGCTAACAGGAACATTATTTGTAGGTGATGAAGAAGGTTGAGATGGCATCTGTGACATTGTGACATGACATTCAGGACGAGGTCCACTAGACGTATGTTGCTATTATTACTCCAGGCCAGTCTTTAGAATACGTCTTACTGCCAGCCTGTCGAGAGGTAACATACTATTTATAGCAGAGAAGAGAATGTCGGTGACGAGATAAGTACTACGTGTATGTAAGAGACATAAAGTCATAGTATCGTATATTTTGGTCCACAAAAAATTAGATTAAGTGCTAGACCTGACCGGAGTACATGTCCCGAATACATATGGCTAATTCACCACCAAACATACATATACGTATTCATAATTCACCACCAAACATACATATACGTATTCATAATTCACCACCAAACATACATATTCATAATTCACCACCAAACATACATATACGTATTCATAATTCACCACCAAACATACATGACGTATTCATAATTCACCACCAAACATACATACACGTATTCATAATTCAACACCAAACATACATATACGTACGTATTCATAATTAATCACCAAACATATATATAAGTATTCATAATTTATCATATTGCTTGTTCGAGATATACTGTACAGTATTAAAGATTAATTAACACGGTGCGATATGTTATCAAGCATAGCTTTAACGAGGATATTAATTACATATATTGTTATATCTGTTAAATATACTGGTAGTTTAATTTAACTTCGAGTAGATCTGCCGATATATACCATAGATCTAGTCGTTTTAAAATAACAAATATAGTACCACATATTATTTCAAATAGGAGAGATATTAATATGCAAGCATTGAGAAACCTGCGTGTATTTTACACAACGCTGAAAGGATTTTACCGCAAACTCAATGCAACTTCAACTACAAGTACAAGTACAAATACAAAAATACTGGTACTAAATACGATATGCACACATTAGCCGAGGTGCATTAATAGAACATGTTTTATCGCTCGTTGATAACTGAGAATGATGAATGTTGCACGAAATATCTTTTAAAAAATATAAAGTTTATATTGAGACGTCAGACAAATTGCTAGTATTTAGCACTTCCAGCATAAATGTAACTCGGGGTTAGTTCATATATGTGAAACAAAGTATTATTTATATTCGTATGTAAAAAGTAAGGGATAACAAACCATAAATTAGCCGCTATTATCTGAGGCCGTATGTTGATCTTGCTGTGGTATAGCTGCAGGCAGTCGAGGCACACATTTCTTGGCATTTTGATGTAAAAATAAGAACTGTCTCTTTGAAAAGTAGTGGTTTCAGCTCATATTATGTAAGATCAGTTTGCGATCTCGGTCGTACGTGTTGGGCGTACCTCATTAATCAGATACGCTGGGATGTGTATGAAAATAATAACAGTTTTTCTACGGTTTGAGTTGGTATTTTTGTCAAGTTTCAGATAACTATCCAATAATATTGTCACTCATATTCGTTCACTTCTGACACCGGTTGTGATAGTCACGTGGCTAGTCACGTGGCTAGTGTACATCTGTATGAAACACGAGAAACGAGGGCAAAGTGCGCGACATAGAACACTGGTTAGATATTAGAGCACCTTTATAGACATATCACAGATTTAAGCATGTACAATAATAATACTAACAATAATAGTGATAATAACATGCAGAATTGTTTCGCAAACCTACTCTCAAAAGCAATTATCATAGCGCTACATAATAATCCCGACTAATGGATAAGTGTCATCTCATTTTCCTTCTCAACTCCCTGGGGAGTTTACAACCCAAGCTGTCGTTCAAGACAAATTGGAAGGTTATCATTCACATAGCATGTCATCCTACCGGGTACCCATTCTCTGCTTGGTGAACAGTATGTGACAATCAATAGTTATGGTTACCTTAAAGCCAGGCAGTTTGGTATGGGCGGATTCTGGTCTAGGTCGCCAAGTTATAGAAATGTTGGATCAAAACTGTCATACCGCGGTATTATTACCGACTTTCTTTATGTTTGAGTTGTTCTGGTACATCATTTCGGACAATGCATTCATGTTGCGTCAGCATCAGTCGGTCTCGGAAACATTATCGTTTGCTAGGCGATATGTTAAAACTGATATCGGCAATTGGTATTGAACAGATTTCCGTGTTCAAACATATAAATGTATATCTATAGCACACAGAATACTACGTGTTCCCAGAGAACGGGTCCTGAGATTACGAAACTGCCGGACAGAATATATTGTTTAGATTTCTACTAATTGAATCTAGAATTCTGCTAAACATATTATTGTGTGTATCTCGTAAGATACATTGCTTTCAATATCATTCGCTAGTAATTGAGCCCGTTCTGCACGTAGAACCAGACAATCTAAACAGAATTATACATAAGATCGGCGTGATCGTGATGATATATCAACACCAATTGATCAGTTTTCACCAGCATTCCAAGAAGGTTTCGTAGATCTAATGACTGTCGTCAGGTTTATATAGATGTACCAATCTGTAGACAGGAAATAGCCATGGTGCCATAACGGAATGAATACCTACCGTTGCGAGCCTTGGTGTCACGTGACCAGTCGGTCACCCTCGGCCACAGACTCGGCCACAGACGTGTCGCTCAGATTTACACAGGTGGTGTGATGGTATCCAGCTGAAAGTAGGGACACCAACTAGGTTTATGAGACGTGTTTTGCCGGTCAGATGATTCACGCCCATCAACAGCGTGCAGGCAGACTCGGGGTTAGAAAAGACAACATAACTACATCGTGGCATTCATATATAGCTGTCTGTCCGTCTTAATACCTAGCATTCTTTGCCTGACGTCAAGTGATATATATCTCTGGACCGGAGTAACAATGCGTAAACCATTACGGCGTGTGTTTGTCTTTTAAATGTGATAAATGTAGTGTTCTGTACGATGTTTTAAGGCGAAGTATGGACAGACAACTATGATGTATGCGTACGGTGCAGCTACACATTATCGCGTACATGGAATTAGCTTTATCTAGATTTAGATCCACCTTCGAATAACCGACAACTGAATAAACTGTTATTATACATACACAACAGACATGCATATATCTCTACAATACATATATTAAATCGAGTATTGGTTTACAGAGCGGGCATATCTGCTCAACACGTAGTAACGTGATACAGCGGCATCGACGCACCTGTTTCATGCAATGTGAAAATAATTGGGTTGAATATACATGTTACATTAAACTTAGACGAGGTATCGAGGGCTGACAATTATCTCCCGTAATACCTCTCGTGTAACATCCACCAAGACGTGTAGGGTCGAGTAGTGCGTCTAGTATCGTGTGAGTGTAGGACTTAAACCTATCCCTGCTGGAATAGGCGCAGCTATTGCTCATTAGGGCACCCTTGGTTGCCTCCAGCATAGTCCTTGTCAAAGACGTTAGGTGGCATATATTTTCGATTTTAATGATTTTTTTAAACAATTTTGAAAAATTGACACTTTGACTAGGCCCTCGTTTCACGAAGGTCTGATAACTACATTGTATATAGATAGGAGCTCCTAAACCAGTTAAGAGCTCATAAAGTGTTTCCCAATGACGTCACAAGTATTAACCCTTCTTAAATCAACATCTAACTTAGGAGGTAATAAGCTTGGTCATCATTTTAGGAGGCCGTCGTAAAACGGGTGTCAGGACTACCTCCAGCATGGAGAGGGTTAAAGACGATATCATATGGGTCTTCCCGACGGAGCGCAAGACAACAAAAACAGTACGGTGTTCAAATCCCACCAGAAACTTGCTTTATGAAGAAGCATACGTAAATACCTTGTATGTATATATTTTCATTGCAGTAAACAACATTTGAATAATTATGCGAAAAGACATAATGTATATGTGTTTTGTCGAGATAAAAGGGAAAGCATGTGCCTTTGTTTACCTACATTAATAATGAACATGTACACGACGTATATAAGAAAGTACATCTGTAAATGTATTTAACTTAATAGCGTACGAAGTTGTAAACATGCATCAAATAGTATAGTATTCAGTATATGCATGTATTTACATAACAACATCCCACAGAGTCTAAATCGACTATTATTATTTCCGTGGAAAACGGTTTACCAGGAAGTTGCTGCATATCAGTACCTAATTAACCGCATATAGACAATTGTAATATAAATATATGCGGGAATATTGACAGACAATGGCATTATCAGTTTATTATCTCTACAATGTCGTTATTAATTTCCTGGTACGTTGTCCAGACGTTGGTCATTGCTAGTGGGTGTGCTCGGACAACGGTCTGGCGTGTAATTACTGGCGCGAGAGGAGCAATGCCAGATATGACAGATCTCACTGTGATATGGGCAGGTATAAATCATATTATTATACGGCATTATTACACTATTAAGCGGAAGTAGTGTCATATTAGTGACTGCAAACCAATGCCTGCGAGGTTAAGTGTTGGTTAGCGATAATTGATGTATTATTCCATGTACTTGATTGGTCACCTTGAACTGTAGGATCGGTAGATACGGTACGAATAGAAGGAACTAACTGTAATCATGGCTAGAGAGAGAATACAATGATTGTACGGTAAACACAATTGACAATGGTACCACAACGCAATATATAGTAGCACTGTTATCGTTGTACGTTATCGTTGCACGTTATCGTTTTCAGTTTTATTAAATAAGGTGGTGTTCCATTAACAGTGTTGGACGCACATTCTTGACAGGGGGCTGCTCCTTTCTAGTTGTTCTGTCTTTACTTTCTGTCCGACGCATGCGCAGTTACACTGCGGTGTTGATCATTGGTAACTGCGCATGCATCGGATAGAAAGTACAGCCAGAACAACTAAAAAGGAGCAGTCCCCTGTCCAGAATGTGCGTCCAACACTGTCAATGGAACACCATTTTTTTAAAGTAGACTTCATGCGAAACAATGTTATCAGTAGACGTCATGTTTAAGACACGCTATCAGTGCAGTCTTTCCTCTTACCAAAGATGTTGAATTACATAAACTAGCTAGCAGACAACAGCACTTACGCTACAGACTAATAATGCCATGCTTAGCGCTTGTTCGTGCATGCAACCCATCTAATAATGTTGATGAGGGGCATTGGCAAATCTTCTGATCGGAACCAAATGTGCCGAGTTCTAACACGATGAGATAAACATGACACAACACAGCCTAAATCAGATCAGACAACAAGATATCATGGTAGAATCGGGCGGAGTGGCGCGGCTGTGCATTGTGCCATAAATAAAAGCAGTAAAAAATGTGGCTTTATACAGTAACCCTTGATTACCATTATTGCACTCCTCCGAATAGTGCCACGCAGTAGAGAAACGCCTGACAGCCAGAGTCTGCCATAAGTAGTATTAACTTTAGTGTTAAACCGGAGAACTATGATTTGAGAGCTACAAGACATACGTATTTTAGGTATGAAAAATAGATATGTTACTTTATATATTAAATACATGAACGGATATCGACCAATGCATGACTTTACATAGGTTCATAATTATCTTTTCGTGTGATGTATTCGAAGTAATAGCTATAGATGATGGTTTTGGAATTGTTCATATAAAGAGTGGAGCCATATACTGTATACGCCACGTAGCCGCTGACTGCGTGTGTAGTACGTATATATCAGTGTATGTGCTATCAATGCGGACGAAATTAACCGGAACTGCGCCGGTATTACAATGTCAGTCAATCTGACAAATCCATCATTTGAAATGTATTCCGAAAATGATTCAGAAAGAAGATCTAGACTGCACACTGCATGCACGTACCTTGGAGCGCTGAGACTATTCCAAACTGGCCAACTGTATCATGAAAACTCTACACCTCGTACAGATCGCCGAATACAGAGCTGAGCATATCTCGAAGTGTTTCTTCTTCGTGAATGTTATCTGCTGGTCGTGATTTAGTAGTATCCTGGTAAGCGAAACGAATTTGGTTCTGATACCGAAACCAGTCCCAGACTGTGGTGCTGCTGAACTGTCACTATTACTGCCGAGGGAATTGTCCCATGCCGTGTAGACACGTGGATGAGTGGTGTCTGGCGCTATTGGACTTAATCACACGACGGTTAAACACCCAAGTATAGCAGTTCGTACATCATGATGTATTTATCCCAGACAGAAACACGACGTGTGCCTGCGTCACCGTACGTTTTTTGGGACGGAATTTTAGACGTATTTTATATGTAAAACATTTTAATCTATTTTGAAACATGGGTGGCATGTGCAAGTTCATCGCATTATTGTTTGCGGAATTCATATCAAGGAATGCAATTAAGGAAGCATGTATAGTACGCCTCAGTGCGTCCAGTGTAGTGGAAGATGTTAGCGACCTTGGAATGGTCTGATGAGGTGTAGTAATGACTGGTAGTTCTTATAGGCAGGCCGTTAGCAGTAGGGGTAATATGGCACGTCTGATGGTACCAACTTCAGTACCTCTCTATACTACTGATTCTATAAGTTTCTGGTAGGTGTAGCTACTGCATCACACGATGTCCAAACTAATGAAAGCAATAGACATAGCATGCACAGAGCGCATATGCAATCATATATCAAAACCAACTAATTCTGGAGATTGTTCTGAACATATTCCTGAACATATTCCAATTAACAATGTCACCCATGTATATAGATAACTCATTTAATCCTTCTTAAATCAACATCTAACTTAGGAGGTGATAAAGTTGGTCATAACTTTAGGAAGTCGTCGTGAAACGGGTGTCAGGACTACCTCCAGCAAGGAGAGGGTTAAAGACGATATCATAATGGGTCTTCCCGACGGAGCGCAAGACAACAAAAACAGTACAGTGTTCAAATCCCACCAGAAACTTACCTTATGAAGAAGCATACGTAAATACCTTTTATGTATTATTTTCATTGCAGTAAACAATATTTGAATAATTATGCGAAAAGACATAATGTATTTGTTTTTTGTCAAGATAAAAGGGAAAACATGTGCCTTTGTCAGAAGGGTCTTCCCGACGGAGATTCAGACAACAAAAGCATTACGGTGTTCAAGAAGATATAAAGAAGTGAACCCAGTAGTGCAACTCTCACAGCTGACTAATGATATAAACCAATTTCCGTTTAAAATGACAAGATGGAATGTCTATAGGAACCCGGGTGAAGATGCCCGCTGTGACGTAACAAATTAAACTCGCAATTCGCTCACCCATCTGACTGGGATCGAGGTACACAAGTTAAGCATTCCGTTAGTCAGGTGAGGACTTGTGGTAATTGACAGGACAAGGGCAGTTATATGTTTGCTCTATACTAATGAGCACAATGTGGAATTAGGCACTTACACCAATTATATTTAGGACTAGACGATGTTGGTCCTGTCTCATTGGGGACAGCAGGGAATTCGTCCAATACCAAGTAAGACAATGGTGAATTGGTCCAATACCAAGTAAGACAATGGTGAATTGGTCCAATACCAAGTAAGACAATGGTGAATGGGTCCGATACCAAGTATGACAATATCAATGGGGAATTGGTCCGATACCAAGTATATGACCATGGGGAATGGGTTCGATACCAAGTATGGCAATGGGGAATTGGTCCGATACCAAGTACGACAATGGGGAATTGGTATCGGACCAATACACGTATCCTAATTAGAGAATATCTTTACTACAGGATCATAGATTATCATCTACGTACAGGATATATCAGTGATTAGTTTACAGGCTGGCCATGGTATTTCCCACACTTCTGCAGCCACAATGCGAGCACAGAATGTGAACACTATTACCCACAGTAATGACTTGTCAATGCAGATTACTAACGGATATGTATCATCCGGACGTCCGTGCAGCAACCTGCCCTCAGCTGTACAGGAATACGCATAAAATAACTGACTGATGCCTGATTTCATTGTGGCTGGCATCTGATGTGCTGCATCGCGCCACGAGTTATTAGTATTATTAAATCGCGACGTCTAATTAATTATTTTCGGCGAAAACAGGGAATACTGTAAACAGAATAATAGATCGTCCTAGATATTACATGTAAATAGTGAGTATTCAATGTTTTGTTATATGTGTTGCATTATGTGTTTAGGTATTACATACACTGTATTTGGTATTAACTACTGGTTATTGCATTGCAGTGGATATTAACTTAAGCACATTGAAATTTGGTGAATACGTAATTGTGTATAAAACACATTATGTTATATATCGAGTACGTGTGTATTGACCCTCTCCCTGCTAAAGGCCACCAGAAATGCCATAATGAGCAGTGATTTTACCTAATCCAGCAGGGAGAGGGTAAAATACATCGTTCTGGGTATTGCATAGTTATTAGCTATGTAAGTATGAATTGCATTACGCGGATTCTGCATGTTCAATGCAATTAGAAATACGGATATGACCTCGGCCCATTCATTATCGTTCTGGTTAATTTCCCCAATTACTTAGAACGTATTTTCCCCGACTGTTTTGTCCAGAGTTCCACTATAGAAGTGGCCATTCCCCTTACTTCCTGCGGAGATGTGAGTACTGTGTGCGTGTACTGTGTGCGTGTACTGTGTGCGAGTACTGTGTGCGTGTACTGTGAGATAGACACTTGGTATGTGGCTAGACCGCCTATATATTCCATAGACGTACGACAGAGAGTTTAAACTGTGCAAGACGATACTTCAATACACAACAGTATTATCTGACGATGTTTTAACAGGCAGCAGATATATAGTGTAATGATGGAAAACCTGATGGCAATAACGTGAAGATACTATATCCTGTGCTATAATAAAAGCAAAGTTAAAAACAAAGATATTAATAACATTTTTTTTTGTAAATACGGTGTCATTACCGCCGTCACTGCTATTGATAAGTTGGAGATAACAAACATATCAAGTTGTGCTATTTGCGTGTCACGCAGGAGAGAACGGTCAATACACAAGACCCCGTGTTGTTTCCGTTGCTTTTCTCTGCAGTCAGCCATTCGCAGACATGGGTTTGATATCCTGAGCGCAGTGGAAACAGACTATCGTGCAGGATAGCCATGTCTAAGTTATAGGATACTTTAGAATGAATAATGATAAAAAATAAAACCATGATACATGTTTAAATACTTGCTACATTAATGCTGATGTAGTTAAAATTAATAGCAAAGTTGCGCATTATATTCTAAAAATAATCATATTTGTTTTATCGTAAATACTAAAAAGCAATAGATCTAGTACTTCTCGCCAATATGGTATTACAGACTTACCAGTTTTCCAGCTATGTGGTTCAAATATCTCGAGTAGTAAATACGTGAAGTGATGCCAGTGCAAGCCAAGACAACACTGGCAGAGATGCACAGTGATGATCTCCATTACTGTGACGTGCTTGACCATGGAGAGCTGACACAACGAGTGGCTGCAGTGACGAATCTACGTCACTTCTGTCACAACACATCACATTATAGTTCCTCGTCCACATACGTCAAGCCATGCCATTGATTATGTGAGTCCGTCCTTGGTTGTATTCGATGGACTCGGTACTATAACATCACGTTAGCAAGTGTGGTAGACTCTGTTGGTAGTTGTTGTATTCGGTACAATGACCTACCATCTCTGAGTTCTGATATGCCAGTAGCCTGCTATAGTCTTCACTCTAGTCTGTCACTATGTACAGTAGCCTAACATTAGCTTATTTAATACTAGTTCGCATACGTGAGGAGGTTCTACGTACGTCTCATCCAAAGTTTTCAGAAATTTCGCGGCTGCTTTGGTTATGGTAGGAGGCAAACTTGAGAAGTGAAGTCCAGGAATTAGACGCTATGCTCAGGTGCTAGGGCGCTTGGTACGGTAGGGTTTTTTTTAGACTAAACTGGATTACACTGACAGTTGAGAGTTGTTTTTATTTAAGCATAGTTTATTCGTGGATATATCTGATATAAAAACAGTGCTGCGTCACAACAACAACAACAACACGTAGCTATACTAGGTACAGGAGTGATACCAAGAGTAGGCCTACTGTGTACTATATACTCAACAAAATAAATTAAGGGCCAACAGGTATATTTAATTTCGGAATTTGGTATCTGGAGCCATTTGTATTCCATTGCGTCTGCAAGTTCTCTACGAGTACCCAGAGATTGTTGATGTGTGTACAGTATTCGTAGTTAAAACAATACAAAGCTACAGCTATAGTTATAATTATGTTCAAAACGGTCACTGGCCCTTAATTAATTCTGTAGAGAATATTAATCTCAGCCTGTACAGTAATAGCACATTCCAGATTCGTCTGAACACTGGGCGTGACTCACGCTGTCATGCAGTGTGAGTGAGTGAGTGATTTGGAAGTGTTTCAGAGACCTCTGGGCTGTCGCTGTGTCACACAACTTGATGTAGACTTGATGCTTGGAAATCCTGACATTCCTTGTGACAGATCTCCTGGGTATGGATTCTACATGAGGCTTTTAGAACTCCGTACTATGATGGACTATATTTCAGCTGGATTATCATTGAAATTACTTGTACAGTTTCTGTCTAAACAACATGTTATGGTTGTGAAATTTGTAGATGGTAATGTTGAGTAAATTTCCTGGAAACTTATTAATTCAATATTGTTTTGATATACGAACCAGTATTAATAACTTCATATCCAGCCTTCTCATTGGTTAGTTCTCGCCGTGATTACTGTTAAGCTGTTGCACAACGTATATCTTCAGTATCATACACAGTGGTGGTTGTTAGTTGGATTTATTTGATTACTATTCAGGAAACACTAGACGGTGACCTTGTGACCAGATTCAGTACGCATGACTGCAAATCAAACATGTGCACCATCATGGTGATCGCTACATCCGGGACATCATTGAACCGGAAGTGGTCCCCAATTTGATGACCATCGACGTGACAGCAGACCTATGCTCATGGAAGATAATGCTAAACCCAATGAGCAGTGCTGGAGCAGGTCGCCACTAGGGTCAGAAGATCATTGACCTCCGTGGGTCTGTTAGAGTACAGATTTCCTTTCTTCACTGGAAGAATATTCCCGTCATTGATTGCTAAACCGGTTTCCTGTAGGAGGTGCGCTACACCGTGAACGGAATCCGATACTTCGTGATAGTATACGGGGAGTTTTTAGAGGAAATAGAAGAGGGATCTTGGCAGCCACTTGCTTCTGGGTAGTCACACCGGATACAGGGGAACTGTACTTTACAAGAATGTACTCTACGAACTATAGCGGTTAGATTGTGCCTACTAGTGTGAACCGGAAAATAAGGTCCCACTTCTATACAGTCATTATATTACCAGCAGCTTTGGATCAAACGCGCTACTTTGGAACAAAGTCACTCATTTCATTTTTTAAAATTATGTTATTGTTTTATAGGTTCTTTATATAAGAATTCCTAAGGATATTTCAGAATGTTCTTAAATATTAAAAGTAGAGTCATTGCAATGATGACTAGTAAATCTTAGAAAGCTGAAGAAATCTTAACCTAATATTATATTTCAGAGAATTATTTTATATTTTGTTCTGGATACCGCTATATAGATAATGCTATCATTAATAACTCTTATATACAATTTTACTGTTAAATCGATGATAACGGTCCAATATATCGTATTATCTGAGAAAGGCCAGGTTAGGAGCTGATAGTAATCAGACTGACTTGCGTAGAGTTACTCGTTACGTTTATAAAGACGTTGTTGTGACAGCGCGTTTCCTATCATGACACTACAGAACAGAACAGAAGTTTATTCACTGGGGCTGCTAGTAGCATCATATCGGGTATAAACATGTATAACTCAAGTAGGCGGGGCATTTACGTGAAGATATTAATAATGCGATAACGAGTTTACGAATTATACGAAAACTGCGCATGTCTATGTGAAGAAGAAGGTCCGAAAACTGTAGATTATTTTGGCACGTGATGCGCGATCGAGGCCGTTAGGCCGAG
>JAVCKZ010118010.1:0-22707 GCA_034780755.1 Lepetodrilus elevatus | reverse complement strand
ACACATACCCACACCACGCGCGCACACACACACACACACACACACACACATACCGAGACAGACACACACACACACACACACACACACATATATACATACACACACACACACACACACACACACACACACACACACACACACACACACACGTATATACGTCCTTTCTACACAGTCTGTATGGGCAAGGCAATGCAAGGCAATAATTCTTTTCAGATCTATTGCGAGTTCAATGTTTTCTCTAGAATTTGTAATCATATTTCATAGTGTTCCTATCCACTAATAGTTCACTCATGAAAAATCAGGAAATTGCTCCCTGTTTTAATTACCATTTATTTAATATGGAAAACCCCCAACTATTTTTCATTATATAATGTTATTACTATAGTACGGTTTAATCAAATATCATAACGTCTATATTTCATTTTGTATTCAGATTCCAATAACCTGTCCTTTTCGAATGATAGAATAGTGATAGTTACAGGAAGTCAAAGATTAATACAAACCGTTAACAGGATTAATACTTTGGTAGTGAAATATGTGTAAAAGCCAATATCATCTATTTTACTGACGGTAGGCCGACTGGGAATGAGTATGCACTGAGGGCAAGTCTCCAATAGCATCATTATTCATTTACACGGAGAACAATGCGTTCAGCAGGCTAGTAATACAAGCCTGGGAACAAGCAGTCCAATAGTCTGCACACAACCTCGAAGCATTTTACATCGCGGCTATCTCGATGACATCGAGTCATCCTTGCTAGCTTATACCTTCAGCTAATGGACTGATATTTGCGTAGCCATCGAAGTCCTCGTACCGTTCTCTTAGTCTCGTCCGCGGTGGAAAAAGGTCATACAACTCGGTCCTCCATTTCCGTAACATATGTACTCATGGTTACGGAATATGCCGAGAGGTCTCGAATGGGCTCGTCCATTTCCGGAGCCTATTGTTTTAGGTTACGGAAAAGGGCGAGTTGTTTCAATTGGGCTCGTCCATTTCCGTATCCTACTGTTTTTATCTTACGGAAATGGGCGAGAAGTCTCGAATGCTAACAAATACATGGACGAAATTATCATCTTATCCATTTAGGTCCGAGTGATTGTTGGGTCAAAGCGGAAGTGACGCATGGATGTTCAGATTAATATGTATTAGAATCAACCGCAGGACGTGTTGGTGGCATGACGGTCCCTAAAATTAATGTTGAATAAACTCGGTGTCTGAGTGTGAATCTATTCATGTAGCCATCAATTAAGTCACTGATGGCTTGAATTCATGCTTGAATGAAATATTCCCTGCATAAACTATTTGTTTTCTTGTTATATAAACTTTAGAAAAGGGCATACAATGACGGTTTGTTTACGCATTTCATGATCAAACGTACATTTCTACCTCACAGTATATACAAAATACACACGTATATTGGGCAATAAGCTAATATTTCTTTAGACTTCAGAAAGTCTAATTTTGAGCCATCCTGGTTTGATTCATGCGTCTTATCATCAACATCTGTACTATTACAATGCTACTTATCTTCATTCATATGCTAGCACGCATCAGTGTAACACAACCGTATCACGACTTTTACATCCCTTTGTCGTCACCTGCAATTATGTAGGTGTGTTTCATAATGCTGACTCATAATGTATTTTGGAATAATAGTATTAAAATCTTAATATAATACATTTCGTGATGACAAAAACGAACGGAAAAAAACACCTAAGAAGCATCTTTGTGAAGCTGTTGATAACAACAACGCATTTAGAATAACCCTTCGTCCTTAAAATGCTACAATTAAATATGTTAATAAAAGAAATGACAATAATTAACATCCTCTTATACTTTTATTATTATAGGTTATAAGTTGTTGTATATGTTAAGTGTGGACATACTTATTAAGGGAATGCGCTGTCTGTACCATGTCAAAGCAGTTGTCATCCTTGGTTTGTCCGTACCAACCAGTGGTCGCTATAGGATGTTGAACGTTTCCTCCTGCCCTAAACTGACAAGCCGTGATATAAGTGAAAGAGTCTTGACAGCGGCTCTAAGCACCAGTACAAAATACAAAGAAACATAAATATAAAACAGGGGGGGCGGGGGAGAGTTAATTGTCCGAACTATTGGGTACGAATACATCATTTCCGCCCCATGTTATATTTGGAACCTCGTGAATCCCATCGTCATCTGTTCCTTGGTGCCAAAGAGGTTAGATGTCCCGGAGTCCATAAGTCGGAGCTCTTGTCTCTTAAGCGAAAGCACCCGCGTGTATGTGTGTAAGTAAATCGACACCCATTATAACCATCAATTCATGGGATTATAACAGAAAAATGGTTAATTAGCATCATCATAGGATCCTACGATCATGTTTTCGCCCGTGCCACGAAAGCCGACCCTACTAATCATGTTAAACACTACGTGAACTTTCCAGTTAGTCTAAAGTACCGTCTGTGTAATGGGGGACGGGGGAGGGGAGGGAGGGGAGGGGGATACAAGGAGGAATGTTCTCGTTACTTTTTTCTTTCACTTCCACCCTCCAGTGACGTTGTCAGACGATCAAAGTTAAGCTACAAGCGTACCTCGACTGACTAAACATGAATCGAGCCATACAGGCGTGGATCTTCCTCAAGAAGTGAGCATCGTCAGCATAGGCCTCGTTTATTACAAATATCCCGTCAACATCGTTCAGAAACAATTAATCATAATTTAGCGACGGTGTCAGACAGGTTGGTGGGTACCAAAGAAAGCGCCGAAAACAGCCGAGCGCGCGGAGTTTATCACAAAATGAGTTGCACATACTGTTAAAGGGAGGGCTCTGATTAATGCCAGGTATAGGTAATTTACTCGGTGCAAGTATTGAGAGCGAAGACTCCCCGAGAGAGACCAAGTGCAGGACAGTCTGAGTTCATGTTCGGTAGTCTACACGTGTTTTAAACTTCCCTGACTTAGCGGAATGTAGTTATTCGAGAAGTTCTGAATGCTAAATGCTGATTGGAATTGGTAATTTTCACCACAGCTATCCGACAGGGCGGCGGGGGAGGAAACGCCAGTGGGTCCAACCCGGAAGTAGTGTACTAACGCGATGGTTACATTTTCACCGACGATATTGTCCAAGCCGGAAGTTGTAAGATAGCGAGTAGTACGAATGTTTTGAGTGCCCATTGCGATGGAATCTACCAGTACTTGAGGGATGTTATGACATCTCCAGCCATTTGATTATATTTTCGCCCAATACATTCTACGGCGGGAAAACGCCATTAATTCCTATACCGAAAGTCGCGTGCTAACACAATGGTTACATTTTCGCTATACATATGTGCAGATAGATTTCAAGCTACTAGTATATAGCTTATGCTACTTCTATTAACAATCAGAAGTTGTTAAACAGGTCAATATGACATTGTGTCGTTAATTATATGAAAATAATGTTTAGATGTTGTTCACGCATTGTGTTCCTAGGACTTCCACAGACTAGTCGATGTCATTCCTTCTAAGTTTAAGTAGTTATTCATTCGCATTTCCGGGTAAGATATGATACTACTCGATCAGTATCAGTGAGTCGTATGATAAGTTGCCGCTGTATGTAGTCGAAGTACCGCTAAATCAATTGTTTGCGTACGCCTTCATAAACAGGTTGCACAATCGCGTCATATCCCCATTAACCGGAAGTCTGACATTCATGCCTCATATGACCTAGTTTGGTTCACCTATACCCTGATAATATTCGCCAAAGAAACAGGCCTGCAGTATGCTTAATGTGCTCAGCTAATAATAGTATATACCATAAATCACCAATAAACTGTTTATAGGTATTTGAATGCTAGTGCTCTGTATAACTTTATGCGAATTGTATGATACATTAAGAAAGACATTTATCGTTTTCTGAGAATATTTAACAACCAACTTGTACCGGATATGACGTCAGATAATTATATATGGATACTGTTGGAAGGTCAAAGGTTTGTGGTAGGCCTCATTGGCGCATTGACTATCCAATAATATAAAAAACTCAGGATTTACAAATACATGATAATATGTTTATCGTGTTATAAGTGTCATTATTATTATTATTATTATTATTATTATTATTATTATTATTATTATTTATTATTATTATTATTAATATTATTATTATTATTATTACCCGGTATTATTAAAAAAATATCTAAGATGTAGTCTATGTCTATGTAGTCCATGTATGTCTCTCAGAGACGTAGATTTACTCTCCGACATTATTGTCAATTCATCCGTAAAGTTATAGTTATCTCTCTTGGTATGTCAGTACCAACTGTATAGCTTATGCGTCTTATACCGTAATGTATACACATCTGCGTTTTCTGAGAAGAAACATATATAGCCTAGTATCCATTTGTCGTAATGCAATATCATTAATAGTCCTAGTTCCGATTTATCAAAATGTAATCTGAAATAATTAATATGTATTGATCCGGATAAGCCATTTTGACATGATACAATATTAATTATTAATAATTTAATATTCTTTTATTTTTTAGGTCAGGTTGAGAAACGTACTATTGGATTACTTCATTACCTGACAACTACGTAACAACGGTTCTCCTTCCTATATAACTTTGACACTTGTTATATTACTGCGCACGGGAATCGTCGCGGACATAAGTTTGCATAATATCCAGACTAATAACTTGGGTGAGAAGATATTACATTTCTCGGGTATATTCAACCTCCCTCACAAGGCCTCCGTGTTCTAACAAAAGCAAATATTTGACTTCGAGACTCAGTCTGAATTTGGGCATTTTTATCTGGCCTCGATAACGGGTCAAACCGAACCGACAGGCTGGATTCAATATCTATAGGGTATATCAGCTGGCGATATACATGTACAGTCTCTTAACCCTCTACAATGCAGACTCGCTGTTATACAGTAAACGTTTTCAACATTTTGGGAGTGCATTCAAAGTTCGGCTAAGTGATAACGGTAGCGTGTCTCTGATTTGAAATGAGACTCACAATGTCAATGATACCACGAGTCGTTGACAGACATGGGGGCTCACTTTCACAAATACTTGCTAGTTTTATATCTGACCGTCTTAAAGACATACCAGGCTACATATACGGCTAGCTACGATTTCATGGTTATATTTGTTTTAAAAAACTCTTGTGTGAGACAAAATAAAACAGCATAAAAACATAGATGATCTAGGAGTCCTAACATTAAAAATGGCATACAAATATCTATAGATGATCTAGGAGTCCTGACATTAAAAATAGCATACAC
The DNA here is from genome assembly GCA_034780755.1 of Lepetodrilus elevatus. Lineage (NCBI taxonomy): Eukaryota > Metazoa > Mollusca > Gastropoda > Lepetellida > Lepetodrilidae > Lepetodrilus > Lepetodrilus elevatus. Next base: position 17,459 of record JAVCKZ010118010.1, on the reverse strand, counting down.
ATATCTATAGATGATCTACCGATGTCCCGACAGATTTTAGGACCTCGCAACATTGGACAGTTAGTCATCACACGATATCAGTATACAATGTTTGTCAAGTATGTTTGTTAAGGTGATTTTTTTTTATGTGGTAAATTCAAATCACTATAAGGTACACACAAGTGAAAAACATTCTAATTTCAAAATGCACCCAACTTGTCACGTACGAGCGTGTTAGCTATGGTGGAAACGAGCAATATGTATGAGGAGATAGTATATACTTGATTACTAGTATTTGTTCAAGGTTTATATATATAAATGTAGACTTCCAAGTATACCTACACTCGACACGTGATAGTGTTATGACCCTTCTGTCCTTACTCCACGCACGCACACACGAACGCAAGCGCGCGCACGCACACACACACACACACACACACATACGCGCGCGCACATGCACACACACACACACACACACACACAAACACATACACACACACATTATCCAGGGTATCATTTCTCGAAGCTCTATCTACTACGAGACTCGTCACAAATTGGTGAAAGATTCCCGCAGCGAACTCCATATTCACTCATTCACTATACTACGAGACTATAAGGACTCTCGTAGCGATCTCTAAAACATGTAATGGGGATCGTGCACTTACGAGAGCGCTATGGCGTCATAGTGGATATGAGAGCTTCGAGAAACGATACCAAGTATTTTGACAGTTGAACGTGGCCTTGTCGATCGCATGACATGCCGGTACATAATACTTCTGTTGTTGTACCATTGTATCCGGTTTTTAATCACATGAATTCGTGCATTTCTGATTGTATTATTATTAGAATGGCACGTCTTCCTTGGACGTCTCGTATAGTTGCAGCAAAGATATGAACCTCACTCAGCTCCATGAATATTTCCGCGTTAAATGAACCACAACGGAAACCATGTATATTAACATATTTTTGTTTATTTTCATGATTATAACATGGGTACAAGTTGGTGTGAGACGTCCACTCTTTGTGTGACATCATTATGCATAATCGCCGTGTCTCAACCTGTCTTCATACATTTAACCCTAACAGTGTTAAGCCCGATTCTTAATGATACACTCCCAACATAAACGTCATGTCGTCTGAACAACGTTGTTTCATACAACACGACACGTGATATAACATTTGTTTTAGGGAGTTTCTCATTTTCGGACTTGCTACTGCTAGGGTTAATGATGATAAAATTAAATACATGTAACTATGATAATTTACAATGATATAACGGTTAGTCTTGCATATTTAGTTTATAAGTTAGCTAAAAACGACATAAAATTTACAAAATTCGTCATGTTGAGGATATGCCTCAAATGTATACATACAAATTGATGTAAAATACTCCGTCATGTACATGTATTAAATATTACACTGTCACTCTGCTAAAGAGTGTCAATAAATAAATGAAAAAAACTTTGTCCTCTTAGCGCAATGATATTAAACAATTACAGTGTGTAAATGGTCGGACATTGTCCCTGATAAATAAACCAGCGACTTCCGGTTCATGAGGATTACTACGCGCACTATTTTCTCAATTTAAATTCGTGGTATCATTTTCGAACTTCATCAAAATTAACTCCGAACCTACTTTACTATAATTGTGGATAATTTGAGTATTAAATTCTATGATTCAACTGTTGAAACAAGTTAGTACAGAAGTGGACTAATAGATACAAATTAACATATTGCAATGAAAAGAAAATATATATACATAAATATTTTGAAGTTATAAAATGATTTTTGGAATGCTGCATAATGGCAAACAAGCTTCATATAAAAATATATATCATAAATAGATTTTGGAAAATAATCTGAGAAGGAAATGTTACAATGATGCACAACCACGATTTTAAACTGAAACAACGGTGCCTGTAGACCTCACACTCCCTGCTAGACAAAAAGTCTCGCAGACAATGCTCGATAAGGGCAAAAGAATAAATTATACGGATTTCAATTTGCTCTGTCCGGTATGTTCAAAATGTACATAAAGAGGTAACAATATGGCGACTTTAACCCCCTGTACTCCAACCCACCAATAAATATGAACTATAAATAGTAATAATGTCGAAATGTATGGTTTCCCATAGATATAAAGAAAAATGATAACAACAATAGTGCGATGGTGGTTTGGAGCACACAGGGAAAGTCCGCATTATATAAAGTTCAACAAGATATAATAAATACTGATTGAAATGAGACGCATACCATCTCGCGACATGTCAAAACATATAGACTTGTAACTTTGTATAATATCCTGTTTGTTTTAACACATTCCCAGGCATACCTTATGACGTCACATTCATACCTCCGCAAAACTTAAAGCAGACTGTTTTAAGGCACTAAGAAGACTAAACATACATCCTAGAACAATACAGTCATGAGAAAAATGGGTTTACGAGTTAATGCGAAACTAACCTACGTATGAGAATACAAAGTACGAAACTACGGCTATGATGAGAAGGATGTATGACGTAGAAAGACATGGCGGCGCTGTGTAATATCAGTCATCATTTTTTTTAGCACTTTATGAAAATGCATATGAATTTTAATTGTAATTTATCGGTGTCCGAATTCGTATGGTCACTCCCGCCATTCTCAAATTTCTTTTTACAAAAAATAATAATAATAATAAAATATATAATAATAAAATAATAATAATAGTAATAAAAAAAAATCAAGATAAGTATATGCTAACTAGTGAGTTCGCTATGACTACATGTTTTGTTATCTACAGTGATAAAATATATGTATCTACCGCGAGTTTGAGACATAAGACATATGAGACCTTTAATTTTGGGATACAAGGCCGTTCGACGCTCTGTACGGCAAGTTGAAGCGATTTGGACGGAAACTAGGACAACACCTGGACATAACAACAGTTGCATATTACACATAAAATGCTGACGCCATTTTGATAAGCGTTACATGTGGACGTATGTACACTTTCTCTGCTGTATCCATCCGCAGTGGTTCGGAATAGAACAACGCATTCCAATGACACTTCCGCACTGTCAAATAGTCCCACACTCTCTTCGATCGTAGGTAAATAATCCCTTGCATTGGAAGAGACAAAGATGGCGCCTATTTCACCAGAACGAGGCTCCAAGGCGGGGGCGGTGTCACATTGTCATATATTTTCGGACTTTCAGAATACTTGTGTGTGGACTTTTCAGTTTTTAGAGTCCGTGTTCATAATTGTATTTTACGTGGAGATTCCTAAGCTCTTGTCACCTCTACTGCATCCTTTCTTGTATTTGCTGCTGTTGAAGATGTGCAAAAGGAGTTCCAGCTCCGGCGGTTATCTGCTGGGGCATGGCGTATGTATATGCTGTGGGGATTCCGTACCCATTGGCTGTCGTCGTGTAAGGATATGCCTCAAACCCTCCTGTCAACTGTTGGGAGTAGGCGGAAGAATAGTCAGCAATGTACTGCGCAGCCGCGTTCGTAGTTCCGGTCGTGGGTGAAAGGGGCGAGTGAGGCATTGCCGTTAACATGCCTGGTGAAGCCGCCAAATACGCGGATGGATACACGTACTGTGGATAGCTGAAACAAAAAAAGGTCCGTTAAGAGTTTTATCAAGCAGAAAACACAAAATTAATCGTTAACAAACCATTGAACAAACATAATCTGGTTTGGTTCGTGCTCCAAGGCCTGAAACATAGCTAGATATTTACTACATTAAAGATAGCCACAGTACTGGCAACTGGATATCGCCGACAATTTGCCATGCCTTATCGCAATCTCCGCCATTCCTTCAGATTAATAATTCTCCATTTTTGCACCCACTATTTACTCTAGTTTCTGTTTCGCCGCAGCAGACTAATTTCGTGAATCGTTATCTGAGTCTAGATAATAAAAACAACTCTTTCTACTCGTTACCGTTAATTCTATACGTGCCCTATTCACCGTGGATCCACATTTACAACTCAAAAGAATATAAAATCCCAGTATTTAATTCAAACACAAAACACACAAAGAGAAACCGTTATTTAGCACTCAAATGTGTAGTATACAATTCGCTAGTCTATGGGAGCTGCAACTAATATATACAGAGCGATCGAGTACCCCGGGTACACCGGCTAGCAGTCGAGTATATCATAGCGACACGCCGGGGGGCCAAAGCAAGCAAATCGAAACGTAAAAGTGAGAGAACGTCTAGAGTGACAACAAAAGTAGAAACACTAGAATGAAGACAACGGCCAAACCACACCAGAAATTGGCATAATATGAAATACACGGCAAAAGAATACTTAATTAAGATGCCAATTATATTATTAACTAATGTGACCAATTTGATACTGCCCCAAACGCAATGTAGATCTCTTGAAAGAAAGTGCTTGTATTAACTCCATCATCTACTTAGTTGGAATATATTGTATTTATCCATGATATAATATGAACATGACAATTTATTTTCTCCAAATTAATATGTAAAAGGAATATATATATAATAACGCATTGAGGAGGGTTTGGGATGGAACATAACATAAAATACCATCTACGATTCCTCAGATTCTGAAATATGAAAACAGAATCTATTTTTCTCATTATATACCATATATTGCTCGACAGATAAGAGAAAACCAGGATATATTCCTAATTATGCTCATAATTAAGCAACATGACTGCAAAAGGCTCACAAGCAGATGTTCTTTAAATTTTCAACATCCGGTTTCGATATATACCCAACAGAGCCGTTTCGTAAATCCTTTTAACAAATATTCCAGTTTGCATGAGAAGGTAAATACCCTGGTATATATACTTTGCAAGTCTAGGAATTTAAAGACAGGTGTTCCTATACGCCAAGTCTGAAAACTACAGCACTTATAGCCCCGAGGGTAACACGCATGCCCAGTTAAACTTCCTGTACTCTCGCATCCATTGTGAAAAGATCTAACTGACTGATGTTTAACATAACAAACAGCCGCTACCCATAGCCCTACTTACTTCACATGAAAGACGAGTAGTCAAAACAATGCAGCCTATTGCTTTTACTGAAACAGAGGGGACATACTAATCTAGGATAACTATCTGAGGTTGTCCGCTAGGAGACAAGTTAATCCAACATAAGGAAAACAACCGTCATAATATATTAATCGGGAACAGCGCCATTGATTCTTAAGCGCCGTCATGTTGACTACGACTTCCTCGGATGAGTGAATATAACTGCGCATGACCGTGACGTCATCATGCCGTCAAACCACATCAATAACTGAACTGCCTGCGTTAAACTCCATGAATAACTGAACCATCTACTAGAACGCATAATGTAAAGTTCCTAAAAGCCGAGACGAGATGAAGAAAGTCGATAAATCCTGCGAGCCAAGTCAAAACAACGCGGCTATACGCATGCCATGTATACATATATACATTGAACATCCTGACGCGTTGTTCAACTTTCTCAGTTCCATCGGAACACTGGATTTTCGCTTTAACTGTTTAACAGACAAACGAGGGAGGGGATGTTGAGATCTTTCCTCTCACACACCTTATCTGTCGACACACTGCAAAACTTACCAGTGCATTATATTCAGATATACCTTGACTTCAAAGCGTGGGTCGAACATCTCGAATTACCCCTCAACTTTGACTCCGTATATTATTGCATTATATGGAAAATGCCTATCTAAGATCTATTGTATACATTTCGAGCTATACACATATTCCATTATTGAAAACCAGTACATTTACGCTATTTCTAAAGCCATTCAAAGTAAGCAAACTTCAAACAATTTAATCTGATCAGCGAAAGTGAAATTATCCGGTTGGGCCTAGAAAATGGTTATGCAACTATGCAGCGGTCTGGCGAAAATGGGGCATTGCTTCGCGGAATGCAAATTGGTAATTGAAAAGTATAACTTCTGTTATTCCGAACAAAGAACAAATTGAGGTATTGAGTCCCGGTGAAAACGTATACCGTTGGTTGACAATACAACAGTTACCGATCAGTGCGTTGAACCGAACTGAGTCGAACACCCATAGAAGTCAGCTACTAGCAATATAATGTATGCCATTGCCGAAATGAAAGCCAGTATGTCGGCAGAATACTGACAGACTTTGAAAAGTCGATTTTAAAAATGGGTGATCTTTTAATGAATGCAGATTGTGTTCTCGGTCAACGTCTGTCCCTGATGTCTGTTTGGGTCTGAATGTGGGCCCTCTCTTTCTATCTTCTATATCTATTTCTTTCTTTCTCTCTTTCGTTTTCTCTCTCGCTCTCTCTCCACCGCTCTCTTACATACACACACACACACACACACACACACACATACCACACAGAGAGAGAGAGAGAGAGAGAGAGAGAGAGAGAGACACACACACACACAGACACAGACAGACAGACAGTTCGACACACAGACAGTTGAAGAAAAAAACACCGCCATACAGACAGACACACTCATCCCACTATTTCCCTCATACACCTACCAAACCCCTACCTCGCAGAGTTGGTAATAAGTGCCAGTGTACCAATGTTTAAATGCTCAGAAGTCAATAGCATGCAAAACGGTATTGTTTATGCAGAGATGTCAAACATTGTCGGGGTAATAGATGCACCTCCGCTGAAAGATGGCGATAGGTATAGCAACGGGCCAGCAACATAGGCTTGAAAACTGACGAGGGATCAAATGAGGGGTATACCCATAGCGTTCGTCCAAGGGTGAAATTCGAATTACTTGAGAAAGCCAAATGGCAAGACAGCAGGGTCTCTGCTAGAGCCGTTGTAAATCTGAGGCAAGAAAACACAACTATCAATTACAAGACCTTCGAATAACGGTGTACACGTGTGGGAGAAAGGATCCAATAATTTGTGTTCGACTGAGCGTGGCTAATACCATAAAGAGGAAAACTGACCTACGTATATATATATATCCCAGAGGGTACAGCACGAATGTAGAGACTGGACAAAGGCATTGTTTGCAGACAGTTTGTGGATTAGATACAACTATGTACATGAAGAACGGATAAATTCTTTAGAAAATTGTAAGAAAATATACAGTTACTCGTTCATAAAATTGATATAAATCTCAATGTATTTTGGTTTATCTTCTATTGAGGATGTGTTTACAATTGGAAAAGTCTGTTATAAATTAAGATTTATCTCAACAATTACATTAATAAGATTGGAGGTATCTGGGAGCGTCTGCCGAAAAGTTATAATTGGATGACCACGAGTTAACGCGATGTGGTCCGAATGTAAAGCACAGCGGGAACATACATGACTGAGCTTGATGACTCAGATAGAGCAGAAGCAAGATGTTAATTGTTCGTGTCTTGAAAGTAGTTCCACGTCTGCTGGGGCAACAGTGTTAAGACCCGCGTAGTTCCACTCCCCGCTGTAAAGTTGCCCCATTCCATACAGAAAGCCACCTAACGAAAATTAGCAACACGTTTTACGCAAGCTGGTGAACCAAATAAACCACCCATCTAGTGAAATTAACAGTAATGCACCTTCTTTCTACATCCACATAGAAAACGATCTTGACATTTCGGGTCATTAAAATACGTTTAAACTTAAGCTAAAAACATTTCACAGTTTATTTACGTCTGAGGTTGATCTCGAACTCCAATTCCTCCTTCATAGTGACCGCATGGTCTAACCTCAACAAGCCAATTATTGCAGTGTAACGATGGCGTTGATGAAGCCTAACCTTAGCTCTACGTTAGACGCAAGGGCTGACCTCAACCTACCGTAGGCATTTAAAACTAACAAAACCGTCTATCGGAATTTAAGATCTTTCGACATAGGATCCTTGCTTCGGATCTAGATTTCACATTAACAGTAATCTACTTTCCTCCGATAAAACCATGGCACGAATACTTTAAAACAAAAACGGCTTCAGTTTATTAAAAAAGAGCTTATGTTACTAACGAGAGGATGTTTCGGCTTCCGTTTCTGACCCCCACTAACGTACGGTCTGGTTGTACATCTGATGCCGGAGACATTTTAAAGAGGTAATTCGGCGCTTCTTTTTGACAGTTCTGATTGTTCTGATAACCGATGAAGTCTGAATCAGCTGGTGGATTACAATCGGAACATGCAAGGGGTCGAGGTGAAGGTCAAATGGTCTGGCTTCCAGCCCCACCCCCTCAACCCTCACCCCTCCGATCTGCGTACCTTGCCCTCATAACTCTACACAATGATCCCGACGCCTTGTCTCACGAAAACATCAGTTTCAGAAAGATAATTCGACGATAAATCTGAATCGTAGTCGCGTTCCATTCACGAGTTACACTCATTGTGAAGCATTCTTATTAAATTTACGGGTAAAATTCCGGTCTAGAGAAAAGAGCAGTTCTAGCGCGTTCATACATAGAGATTGCGCATGGCTTAGTTGATTTTTTTTTTGTCGTTGCGGCTGGCGTTCTTGTAATCCTATCCGAAAAGTCACGCATTGTGAAAAATGTTCATACAATGAGAAGTCCCGTAATGACAAAAATGGTAAACGTGCTGCAGCGATTTCCATCTCCGTGTATCAATTTATTGGTCCGGGTTTTAAAAGCAATGGATTATGAGTGACGTGAAATATACATCGATAGCCCAAGGCTTACCGGTGTTGCTGGAAGCAGGCGACCGGTGAAATTGATCTCCATCCGGCGGTGATTTATGACATATTGGTGTGCTCAGTCTCACCAGCTTACCCGCGTGTTTCCATTCGTTTCGATGATGGCAATCAACTTATATCAGCCCCATTATACTCGAGTAATTCTCCCGGTAATTTTAGTCTAGGACATTACCGGTGTAATTGCATTTAACACCGATCAAACTTCGGATGATAAAAACCCGAAATACATCGGAGATGTTGTTTCGGGTCAATATGCAAATGCTTTGTTGATAACGTACAATGCCGGTGATGTATGAAAGGCGAGGTATTTCTGGATTTCATTTCTTCACGGCGCATTCTAGATTTTAAAACGCACAATGTAAACCGTCTAGAGAATTGTTTATAATTGTGTATATACATTTACGTAATATAGCCATCAACACAGAAGATCGCATAGAAGCACATCACGTAATGGCGGACATTTTCTTGGCGAAAAAAGGTAACGACGGCGTGGCGTCTTTAAAAAAAACTTGCCTTAGAACTAACGTTTGCTGTGCGTGTCTTGTTAACCGTGTGGGCTACAGTAAAATATGCTAGGGGTTTCTAGTTGACGAGAGAGCCGTGTTCATTTACTGATGAGCGACACCTAAGGCTAATAAGCTCAGAGGTGTGAAGAATTACTGCGTTGTGCCTGACCCGGGTCATCACGACCTTGACCTTGACCTGAAGCAAGACTCGCGGTCACACGTCGGTTCTAAAATACATACACCACTGCGATTTCTTTTTTTTTGTTATAACGGGAAGTCTGACACTTACAGTGCGACAATATTTCATTATTTAAGCGCAAACCGTCGAAAGGGGCTTTATCAGTAGGTTACCGTCTGCGAGTACTAAATATGCTGCACCGCCAAGATGTGTCGTCGTCATGATCGCCGCTTGTGCATGTCCGCGTATCGTAGAACTACATTATTAATAGGCAATCACGATATTGATATCAATATACACAAAAACGCGGGGGATACGTTACATAAACAGCGAGGGACCGCAGCTTAACATCACGTGATTGTATACACAAAGTTTTAACGTCTGCTGGCCCTACGAGCAATGTCGTCTGCTTCTGACGAGTTGGCGGGAAAGCTCCCCGGTGCACTGAGTGACAGGGACCGCGTGTCAATAACAGGACACGGCCCTCGCAGCCAATAATACCTCCACTTTGATCACTCGGATACCGACGGGAAAATGCCCCACCCGATATGGGTTAAAATCCTCGCTGGATCAATTCAAGGTGTCCCCAGAGTGAAGGTCACGTGACTAAGTGGGTATATAACCGCCATGGAACGAGTCTAACGTTCAATCAATTTGGTATTTCAGACCGTATCGTCTGTTTGATGTTCTCAGTGTGCAATTGTATTCTATGCATCGATAATTACCCAGTAGATACATATATTTACAATCCTAGAAATAGGAACATATATTCTTTTAAAGGGATTAATCCCCCACGGAATTATGGGACATATTGATTATGAATGCGTTAATTTTGTACCCAACCGACGTAATCTGCTCCCAAGTTCGGAGATAAAGGCAGGGGCATGTGCTAGAGATAGGGCTAGGTCAAATACGAGGTCAAAGACGTACGACGCAATATTTTATAGCTACCTTTTGAACCAGATTTCTACCCAGCCAAATGGCAAAACATGTTCAGCTTCAAGTATGTCGGCTTACAAAGGTAACGGTGTACCCGTTGGCGACTGGTTTTAAAAAAGGGAGAAACTATAGGCCTCCATATTTCGAGAGGTCAGAGATTTTGATCAATCACTAGCAGGCTCAAAGGCAGACTCCGATCCCGTCAAGACGTCATTATGCTACCATTCTATCTTCCCTGCATGGTCCTGTATTCTCAGCTATAGGGCCGTTGTCTGGATACAATGAAAGGTTTGAAGGAGGGTTGGGGAGAGAGTGGAGACGGGCTGAAGGGGGGTGGGGGAGGAGGGGGAGAGGATATATAATGCCTCACACAACAAGCCAAGGGAATGACCCGTACAGAATAAAGTATTAATGATTGAAGATTTCAACAGGTGGAGTTGGTTGACAGTTCTCTCATTAATAAAGCCATCTGTCTGTCTGTCTGTCTGTCTGTCCCTTCAACGATTACGTGGCTGTATCTGTACTATAGCTCATCACCAATCCAAGATGGCCGCTATATTTATAGCCACCTAAAACAATACGAACAATTCTCGAATTTCCGACACCTATTCAACACGTGAAGAAAGAGATAATAAAAAAACCTGACGGGATGGATGAATAGCCTGTGCATGTGCCTCCGTATAGATTAAGGCGAAGGGAAGTGAAGTCGAGTCAGGGCCTAGGATGTGTTTAATTAAACATGCGAGATTGGGGAGAAGTATCGAAAGGGAGAGGACGGATCGAGGGGCATGTTCCCGACAGCTGGTGCCGACATTAATCACACATATCCACGCCATGGTAGCTCGGTGCATCCGAATTAGATATCAGACTCGACTGGTACAATAAACAATAACAGTATGAGGCATAGTGAACTCTTCCAAAACACGGCGCAAAGAATGCGTGTTCATCGACACCCTTAACGTGTAGAACCACTATGGGCGTGTTCCCTTTATATATTAGTCGGTAGATTACCCGTGATGTGAATGTTTATTGATGATGGCATTTATTCCGAAGTGTAAAATTACCGGGATTTAGATGGATTTAGTAAAAGTGAGACCTGTCGGTTGTGTAACTTCCGGTAATGGCGGCGTATGCTTTGTGAATGAGGTGGGGGGGGGGGGGGGAGAACCCCCGAAATACCACTCGTTCTCAGATGGTTAAAGGCTCTTGTTTCTCTTAATGCGTCTCATGCGTCAGTCAAACGGAATACCTTCTAAAAATAAAACTCCTTACGACCTACGAGTACTAGTTCCCTTGCTGCAAATATTTGAGAAACAACACCGAATCTCGAGAAATGGAGTCTTGTGTACTTCTACGATTAATGTTATCATTGAAATACATCGACAGCGTTATCAGAAAATTTGAACTGGGACAATGAAACGAAGTTATCATATCTCAAGGCAGATAGATGTACGGATGCCCATTCTGGACACATCCTATCCTAGCTGCTTTGGAGATGAAGCAGGGGTACGGTAGAAGAAGAATAGACGTCGGTTTTTGAATGAGGAGAGCACGTGGATGGGAACATCTGTTATCGCACCTCGCGTATGTATACCTTCAGGATATAGGAAGTTCGACCTTCGACCTTTGAAACGAGCATGTGCAGACGAAGGCCGCGAGGCCTTATCTGGAATACTTAAGCGAGAAACACAATTGGCTGTGACATGATGAAGACTGTTGGGAGTGATGGTGGTTATCGACGGTAAAGAGATAAGTGGGGTAGCCGTACATTATCACACCAACGACGCCACAGCAATCACACCTGCACGGCTTAAACGCCACCATCTTAACAGCAGATGTCCACTATCTAGTTAAAAAAATAATGAACAATTCATTAATACTTTATCTGGACTACAACTAAGGACAAAAGAATGGCAAAATGTGCCCTCGTAAAACTACCTTGACCTTTTAACTATACGGCTTTATCACACTACCGGAAGTTGCTAACTTGGTACTCCAAATATTGAAGAATACACTAGCCTCCAGAGTGAAAACAGAACGGTCCACTGACGTCGTGGGTACTATAGAACTGATGTGATTATCTGATCATGCATGGCATACGCCCGCAATTAAACAGTATACCGTATACATCCACAACGTCAGGCATTTACATTTACGATAAATTATTCAGATGTAATTTGGACTAAATTCAGAAGGGATCCTTCGGTTCAATGTCGTAAAGTTTCGACGGAAATCTATAATATGACTAATAGCATGAATGAGAAGATATCACATCACGTGGCCAATTGAACTTCTGATATATAACCTGCGTAATAAGAGATGCATGATTTCTTAATCACGTGATGGAAGATAAAAGTATGACCAATCAGAAATTAGCAATCAAGGTCAAGGTCACGGCGACGTTGTCCAGAATGAGTTGAGCTACTACAGCACCGCAAGCAGTTTCTCTCAAAGAGAAGGGAGGGCAGTATATATAAGAGATATATATGAATACTCCGTTATCAATGTGTTTGTTAGACTTCTTATCACGCACATACTGTAATATACTACTGACTGAGTGTGGTTAGTAGTCACAACAGCAGCAGACTAAAAGGATGAGAACAGTCCTGTTATATAAACACACGGGTCTGCAGGGTCGGCCTCACACAATGTGGGACAAGGGCCCCACCACACGCGGCAAGCAAAAATGAAAAAAGTCAAACCACGTTAAAACGAAATCGGATCTGGCACAAAACACAAGAAAACTCGAGTACCCTGTTTTTTGTTTTTGTTCAATCAGTGATCGATCTGGGCCCTGATATCTCTCAGGTCAAGGGTCATCAGCCCTAGGTTGGGAGGGTTTCTATGCCTTATGACAGCTACCTCACAAGTTAGCCGCTATAGGGAGAGAAGGAACACATCATACCTTATGGATACTTCAAAAACTAAAGAAACATTATCTTTAAAAACGAATTTGGATTCATTTCCCCCCGGAATAATAAACTTCCAATTATATATGTAATATCGGTGTTAGAAATATGTGGATGCATCACCTAGTTTGAATCCGTCTCTCGGGATCTGTGTGAATTCGAACATAACCCCGCCCAATATAGCTTTCTACCCCCCAAAACTATCCCCCCCCCCAAGTATCCCCACACGCTGCAGTTCTAGCCTCCCACAACCAACTCTCTGAAGTTCCCCGTCGTACTTCAGTCAGACACCAATAGATGCGATTCCCAGGATGTTTTCCTACTATGAACCCGATCCACCGCCCCATCTGCTGGCCAACATTTTGAAACATCGGGGAAAGGAAAGACAAGTTGTGACGTCAGAGCTACACGCGCACGGAGGTTGGATGGAGGGAGGTTTACACTTTCAAATATCAGAGGTTATGGAAACGTCATGTACGTACAAAAACCAGATTCGCTCCTATATCAATATATAATACAGGAGGATCTATTAACTATCTGACCATATTGAGAAGCGTCACGTGCATCATTTTCTCTTTTTTTTTGCGTGGTATATAATATGACTATAGCTGATATATTTGGGATTAAAGAGTGCAAACGGTGCTTCACTTACCCGTATTGGCCTGGTATCATCGGAATGCCTGTCTTTATAGCAAATGGTAGCGATGCTGAAACAGAGAAAAAGGGACATTTAGAATTGCTTGCATTCTAATCACAAGATTCCGAAATCAAAGGCGTATTTTCTGATGATTATCTGGTGTTTTTGCGCATGTCGTGCCACCTGCTGCGGAAATGAGACAGGGAACAAAAGAAGCTAAACAATATGTAGCTGTCTTTAGTTATTAAATTAAATGTTATTAAAGGTTACATGTTATGAAGAAGGCTACTGGGGTGATTATTGACCATATTACACTATATCTCTCAGATATGTGCAGTATAAAATGACACTAGACCCGACGGGTATATAACAAATTCTTATTTAAAACATATTTACTTGTAGCCAATTCTTGAATCGATATGACCTTACCAGACGAAGCGCAACGCATTAGCTGGGTTCCTTATCATAACATCATTTATAAATGCGACCTGCCCCCTAGCGGTATAAATGGTGAATAGAGGCATGGAACCAATGTATGAAACGAATATTTTATTATTTATGTTATTCCCATAGTACGTGTATTGACTATATCTATGTATTTGTTAGGTATGTAACGTCCTGTGTGTTTCATAGTGTTGATTTGAGTATGTTTTTGGCCATGAGAGGTGTTAAAGTTATACTGCTATTGACAACACACATAACCAGGAAATAGGACGGCTTTCTGTGTAAATATTTATCCTCTGTCTTTAAAGCATGTGGGAATGACCGGTTCTTCTACCATTAACATACCCCTGTCAGAGAGAGTGGTTTAGCAGATACTGCTTGGAGGGTAAACACTCTTGGTGGATACCGGAACTGGGCCATCGGAGTCGAAGGGAGATAATCCTTAAATTAACCTAATTACCAACCGTTAATGAAAACATGGCAAGATACCATCCTACACCGTAGTAAAGACCCCCGCTAAAAAAAGAAAACCTCCAAAAAAGTAAACATAAACATATCGTAAAATTAGTATTATCTTGGGAGCAAACGTTTAAACATTCCCAAACCCAGCATGATCTATTCAAAGTTGTGGATTTATTGGTATGTGCAGGAGTAGGCTGGATAGTCAATAATCTCATTCCGTTTTCCTCCTCCTCCCCCTCTCTCTCTATCTGTGTGAGAGAGATATAGAGATAGACAGAGCGAGGGAGAGAGAGAGAGAGAGAGAGAGAGAGAGAGAGCGAGAGAGAGAGAGAGAGAGAGAGAAAGGGGGGGTGAAAAGGAGGGTCAGACAAAGAGTAAAGCGTTAGCGATCGCGAGAGAGAGAGAGAGGAGAAGAGAAAGAAAGAGCGGGGAGGGAGAGATAAAAGAATAAAGGGAGAGCGGAAGAGTGATGGAAGGAAGGAGTGTGTCTGTGTTTGTCTTTGTTTGTCTTTGCGCTCATTTGTGTGTATGTAAGTTTCGCTGCATATTTTCCAAGGAAACGGAATCAGGTATAGCTGTCTGCGAGGATGGAGGGGGAACGACAGACAATGTCGGGTGTCGTTAACCCCTGGGTCCCGGGAGCCAGATGGCAAACCGTGGTAAATGTAGACAGCTGTTCTGTCTGATGCTATGCGCACGTCTTGCTTAGCTACTCGTTCCGGTAAGCCTCCTCTGGACTGCACCGAACTACAGGAACCAACTATTCCGCCGACAAAGGAGGGCCTGGATTCCAGAAACTCTATTACCACATGGCTCACAGAAAGCTAAGCCTAATTTCACCGGACATCGCTTGGTAAATTAGTAAATTTAATTTTCATACGGAAACAGCATACAGCGTAGATTTGCATGCACATAGCTATGGCTATAATGCATACGATATGCATTATACTGCCGCTATAAATAGCTTCACGTAACGTTGAGCAATATTGCAAAACATGCAGGTACGGCAGGCGTGTGAATTTATGCCATTGCAAATATTTCAAATTCGTACGTTGCTGAGGCTGGATGAATGTTGCAACACGTGTGACCACATTTCAAATCCTGTGCTTACGCCATTGACTGTTCTGTTCTGACGGACCCGACCCGGAAGTTTGATGGAAACCACCCCCACTGCATGGGACGTCACACGCTAATCTGACTCCCTTGTAATTACGGTTTTTGAGAAGCGTTTAATTGCTTGTTTTATTAGCTGATAATAGAGTTAGCAAGCCCATCAGACGAAGAATGTTCTTTCGTTCAAAAACAGCGACTAGACATTCTTGGATTTATATTTCTGTTTCCCCTCCAGGATGCCATTAACCATGTTACGAGATGTCTTTTTAATCTCAGTATCAAAACGAAGACCACACCAGCTCAACACCACCCAATGTTGTTTTCTGTCAAACAGATACAACAGAAATTGCACAGCTAAAACTTAATTTAGCTCCCTGAACACGAAGATAAAATTTGGTTCTTCTCAATACATCGTCCTAATCTTTTATACACACTTCAAACATTTAATTACTGTTAATCTATTTGGGTGGTACATTAATGTTAATATATAACCCACCGCTACTAAACCCTAACAGATACAGACGGTGTGGTATTGTATATAGTAAAGGATTACTTCGAACTCATGCACAATTAATAATCAGCGTGTAGCACTGCGCACCTCCTTATTGGGGCGATTCAATGATAGATTTAATATATATTTATATGGCTGTTCATATCGGCCTACATATGTCTGTTTGCTTAGAACTGTCGGGCGTTTATAGAGGGGATTATACCCCGTTAAGAAGCCACCCTTTAAGGCGTACAGACATAAGATACTGGCATATAGTTAAACCCTGTCAAGCGGAGCTTCCAGTCCATACGAGTCTCGTGTTTGCCATATATTATCCGTAACGCTCATCTATAGAACTCCAGTCGGGTGGAACAGGGTTGAAAATAACGGGTCTTGACATTCCTCGTTTCGTGTGAAATAGCTACCCGCAATAATCTATCAACAACTGACAGAGTGAACACAAAACAAAGTTTGAAATGACGTCATTTGAGGGGGGATAAAACAACACATTTCGATATAAATTTCTCGTTAGGTTATCAACTGTCATTTTCACAACGTGGTGTGGTTTTATTATAGCAAACTGTTTGAAATAAGAGTACGGCTCTTATCTAATATCTTTAATATCTACCCTACTTTTCGTAGATTGCTTTTCGCCGTTAAGAATTCTCAGTGTACTGTAATTTACAACGTGACATCGAAATTTTATTTATACCCGTTTTATATACGACTAGATCTCTCATTCCTGTGAACAGGTATTGCATGGGCACATATGTGTAGGGCAAGTGTAGATAGTTTTATATACGACTAGATCTCTCATTCCTGTGAACAGGTATTGGGCACATATGTGTAGGGCAAGTGTAGATAGTTCATTGCAGAGCATGCCTGGAATCGATTGAATGTCGTCTTCCTCGATATAAAACCGTGGCAACAATTAAAACGGGTCATTTAGTGTACTGCCTGTTATTTCTTAAAACAGGTCGGCTAAATTATAGATGGTGCATCTTCGTCTTTCCTGGGTGCTTAGAGGGTTTGTGTTCTTTGGATGTTGTTGCTGTGCGTGTGCGAAAGAGAGAGAGAGAGAGAGAGAGAGAGAGAGAGAGAGAGAGAGAGAGAGAGAGAGAGAGAGAGGGAGAGAGCGAGAGAGAGAGAGGGAGAGAGAGAGAGGGAGAGAGAGAGAGAGAGGGAGAGAG
>JAVCKZ010117899.1:0-22713 GCA_034780755.1 Lepetodrilus elevatus | reverse complement strand
ATATATTTTGTATTATGAGCCCCCTCTAAAATGCACGTTGAACGCCCCCCTAACCTGAAAGTCTGGATCCGCCCCTGTATATCGACATAAGAAAGTGTATCCTCACTGATGCTTCAGTACACATCATAACTAGCAGTCTAATAGTTAAACCATTAAAATTGTATTGTTTATCAGATATCAACCTAGACACTTGATGTTTTTGAATGGATCGCATGATTTCAAGCTTCCAAGTGTCCAATATCTTGCCCACTTAAGCATGTCCTATCTTGGATTAGATACGGTACTGCCTCGACCTTGAATCATTGGCTTTAACGTGAGCCCTCATATTGGGGAGAAGCAGACTGAGATAAGTTACAACTCAGTGGGTGGTCATCTGGTATTACTATCACCCAGCTGTGCTCATTGTTTACATCAAATCTACCTGTATAACATCTACAAATGTCACAGCCAGAAGCCTACCCTCGTTATTAAGAGATTAGAGAGTACATGAAACCAAACAGATCAACTTTGACCTTAACCAGGAAACTACACAGTGGGCACTACTGTATTGCATTAAAAGGAAATAAACAAGAATGTCATGAAACAATGCCAACCTTCTTAACTTGCTTCATACTGAAGCCAACAGGGTTTGCTCTAATCATCTGAGGGCATATTCTCGAAACGTTCTTATGAACTTCTTAGAACAATTCTTAATGATTCTTTTAGTATGAACTATGAACTGTTCTTAGCTAAGGAGTTTGTAAGAATGTTTCAAGAATAGGCCCCCAGATTTTATGGTAACCCATGTAGGAAGATTAAGATTGAATGAGCTGGTGTGAGTGAGTGAGTGAGTGAGTGAGTGAATGAATGAATGAATGAATGAATGAATGAATGATTTATTGCCTAACATCTCTGCAGGAGTATTTGGCATGTGTGACATGTGTGACAAATATGAACAAGGGAGTGTGTGAATTATTGTTTTACGTCACAGCAGGGATCTTTCACTCATGCGTGACCAATGAATGAACGCATGAATGAGAATTGTTCACATGGTTTAGGGTTTAATGTTGTTTTTCCCAATATTTTGAGTGACCTTGGCACAGCATCAATATCTGTAGGGATTTAGCACCAGAAATACCACCACAAACCCCCCCAGGACAAATATTACTTTAGATTCCTGAGGACCAATTAAATACAAACGTCATCGCAAACGTCATCGCCGTCAATTAGCCAATCAAAGACATGTTACATGTCCACTTCCCTGACTGGGAAATAGCTCAATTGGTATGCTGTTTATTTGTACATGTTGCAAAATATTCAGTATGGAAAACATATTTATTATAAAAAACAAAACATTGTAGGTTTGAAATTTCTAAAAAGTAGGTCGTGAGTCACTGCAGAAATCTTCCACCCAATTGTGATGAACTTTCTGGGTCATCAATGTCTTCTAATGTGTGCTTTCTAAATGCTGCACATGAAATCACTATATTAGTTATTTAAATTATTTGCAAATATGATCATAATGACTAATGTATAAAAAGAATTAAGTTGAAGAACTGAAAATAGTATATTTGTGAACAAAATAAACTTAATAATAATAGTCCATTCATCAATAGCGACATCCACAAGACATGCTGATACCGGATGAGAGTAAAGAAGGGTTGGAGTATACTGATATACTGATACACTGTAAATTAACGCGAGCAGAATATTAATGCGAAAAATGCGACCGTCATATTGTCGCATTTTATTGCTGCACATTAAAGGTAAGACTGATGAACAAACATGAATGGAGACATGGCCATTCGCATTTTATTGGTGTCTCATTTACGTCTAAAATATAGAGGTCGCATTAAATTCGTGATTTACAGTACTAAACGTAATATCAAAGCACATAGTGAGCTCTGTCTACACCTGGAAGTGGTGATGACGGATACCAATGGGAGACTGGACCCGGACTGTTGACAAGTGGAGGTGCAATTGGACCCAGGCAAGTTATTGACAAATTCTGCCATCCCGTCAAATCAACATAGGTTTCCTCCCTTCCTGCCCAGTGGTGGACTGTTTGGGATACAGTCAACTCAGACATTCTGGGCTATTTACTTGTATCTCTGTTCTGTATGTCCAAGCAAGGCTAGCAGGAGGGGCCAGAAATCCTCCACAAATCTCTTTAATTGAAATGGATTCCATCCCGCCAGCACCTTGTCGCTTATCTCACAAGTAGCGTGTATCACAACTTGCCGCT
The DNA here is from genome assembly GCA_034780755.1 of Lepetodrilus elevatus. Classification (NCBI taxonomy): domain Eukaryota; kingdom Metazoa; phylum Mollusca; class Gastropoda; order Lepetellida; family Lepetodrilidae; genus Lepetodrilus; species Lepetodrilus elevatus. The sequence goes on along the minus strand of JAVCKZ010117899.1, from coordinate 20,489 downwards.
AATCTGCTAGTGGCAAACGAACATCAAAGTCTTTCTTTCATTCATTCATTCAATTTAGTTTTTGTTTCTTTGAACCTTTTCATTCATTGGAAAGTGGACATTTCTGTATGATTCTAATTTCAACATACGGTACATGTAGGTATCCGAACAACAAGGGAACTGGAAATTGAAGGATAATATGCAGACGTATGGTCATTATATATGTCTATGCAACCTCTTCAAAGAATTGTACACCATCTATAGTGTAAAACTATTCAATCCAGATATTTGCCAGTACATGTACTACACATCTCACAATATATAGTGACTGAATTATTGTTTTACATCACATCAGGAATCTTTCACCCATACTTGACGACACAATATATAAGCTATGTAGATATTTATTTTTCTTGAATATAAAAGATCAAGAGCATTACTATTATATGAGATCGTGTCCATAATATTGTAACAGGAAAGACAATATCTTGATATATTTTGTGTAAGAGTTCCCTTCCCCTAGTGATGGTGCAGTAGTAGTATTCACAGTAAGCCCTGAAAGTGTGGTATTGATTACAGTATTCACATTGTAATGGGTCAATGCCTGAGTCTGTAACAACTAACAGGTCACAGCCAGTGGCTTCTGATGGGACAAATCAGCTCTATTTATACATACATGATAATATACAGCTGTATACATAATGCATATAATGGAGTCCACATTTGTATGTTTATAAATATCAATAAGTTTTATCAATGTTTATAGAGGACTATTCTCACACTCATTGAGTCCCTCCTCTGATGTAGAACCAGAACATTTCAGAATGATTATTTACGCAAGCTTATCTTACAAACGGGTTCAAGTGAGGACAACAGACACAGGATACAGAACCCTGGTCACAAGATGTCTATCACGTACCCCGGGGTAATCAAGGGATCTAGGGTGGGGTGATCTACCTTCTCCCCCACTTCCCCTCCCCCCTCATTCCTCCTGACTGGACTATGTCCTGATTTATCAATGCCAGGAAGCCAGACAGGTCAGAGTTCAGGTCAGAGGTCATAAGAAATACCTAGAGGAAGTCTATGGTCTGAACCCTGGGGTTCCGTAAGATCAGTCAAAGACTGCGGATCTAGTGATTCTGTGATGTTCTCATCAAAATGTCTGAAGACGCAGGCATTAACCCTCTCCATGCTGTAGGCTACCAGAGATGCCCTAAACAGCAATGTCTGTGTATACGGCAATCCAGCAGGGAGAGGGTTAAAGATATGGGTAAATGAAAACTGGAAACGTCTGAATACCACTTAATATTATTATATACAATGTTTTATAGATTGTAAATACTGTAACCAAAGTAAACATTGCTCAATTGTTTATTTAAAAGTATTCTTTAATTTAAATTTGTAATATCCATAAAAATGGATTGGGCCCTAAATCAGTTACAATTACTTATGTCCTCCACAATTTTCTAACACAAAAAAAGTTTAGATAACGGAGTATTATTTTCACATCCACCTCAATACAAACACTTCGGCCATACTAGACTAGTATAATAAAACACCTGTTTACCTTAATCTTGCATTACTGAACATATAAAACACATGCACATGATACATAAGATGATTTAGCACATTTTACAAAACCGCTCCATCATCTGATCAACTACATAATGCTTTATTCATGAATGTGCACACTAGGAAAACGGCATGGCTTTCAACAGTGCTCAAGTGTGTCTCTTTAAATTCCGCTATGTAGACACGGATCCTCTAAATTGTGAGAACCATACACTGTCCTGGGACAGCATGCAGAGATACCACAACATTCCAACAGACAGAGAAAAGATTGGGAGTGTAGCGTAACTCATTCAGATTCATCGGTTGACCTTGACCTTTGTGCATGTACCCGTAGGTGCGTGAGCATTGACGCAAGCATTGACGACAGTTGATAAATATTCATGCTCTGATTGTGCAAGTATCGGAGATAGCGATCGCTTCAGCAAATGACGAGATAGCGATCGCCCTGGCAAATGACGACAAACGTGATCTATCACCAACAAGTGAAACACCACCAGCGTCGCTGACAGCCATGTCACAAATTGAAATAGCTAACAAGGATAGAAGGATTAAGACTTAGTACTTGTAGTTTTAACGACCAAGTACTATTGCATAGTTATAATGACCAAGTAGATGGTGTTATTGAATTGTTTCAGCGATATCCGTGGAGCCCGACAACCATGGCAATCCTAGACACGTCCGTTGTCGGGATCACGTAGATACAACACTAAATCTTTCACTCAAGGTAATGGCTTATACACGTGATACAAGCAAACAGCATCTGTTAGACACCCCAGTTAATCCCTGAATGTAATATACAAATGTTGTATTGGTCATTGTAGTGACAGTAGTGGGACACCTATAGTACTTGGGCAGTTAAATTACTAGTATGTCCATAAATTATACATAACGTCTATTTTAAATATAATATATAATGTATGTTATGTGAATATCACAATAAGCACTTTATAGTAATTTTTTAATGAGACTATATAAGGCGCTATATAAAATGCTTTTATTATTATATTATTATTATTATTAATTATTTATTATTTACCAGTGGACAATGTCCATAAGTTGTACCAGTATATTTCTAACATGGTGAACCAGATAACTGTTACTATGGTAATCATCACAACATAGAAAGCACTAGCCCCAGATTTAAACACTTGTATGAAGTCTGAAGCATTATTATCATGAATGCTGATCACAGATCCTTTGTACAATCTAATTCAGAAACCATTCTCAAAAAGGTCAGCGACATCACTTGAGAAACGTAAATCCATTGGGCGCATGTTTACAATGTATCTCAATTTCCTCTCCAAACGTCCGAGGGTCATCCAAACGTCCGAGGGTCATCCGAATGTCCGAGGGTCAAACTAATTGGGAGTCCAGATAAAAGTTACCAAAACATGGGACTTCATTGAGGTGATCCTAATTGTGCTGAGCGATACAGACACGGCACGGGGATGCACTTATTGTCCAAAATACATTTTCCTGTAGGCTACACAAATATTGACGGACACAAGATGCCACATACGATGATAAATGTGTGTCCGATTGCTGGCATTTGCAGTTGGTCGGACAGCAATGGTCATTTATCACTCGACACAATGACGACACAATGACAGCGGTACACCGACTGTCACGGAGGACAATGCACCGAGATTAATGACGGTTCCGTTAGCTCGGAATCTGGATCAGGTCATGCCATTTCCTCGGTACCCACAACAGCACACCATGATGTGCAGGTAAAATATCAGAGGGTCACGAATTATCAGCTGGATGTACAAATCTGATGTTCAGGTACAAACAGTATTTCATGATAATCTTGTAATCCAATAATACCTACAGTGTACTCAATTATATCAACAGTTGATAAAGTTATTCATCTTTAAAATAGATCTACAATGAACTTAATTCGATACAATAGTTTTCTGTGTAATAGAATTCTTGAAATTCAGCCGTGCAATTTTGTGCAAGATTAGCATTAAATAAAAAAGTTGAATTGTTTAGAATTAGCATGTTTACTCATCATGCTCATGTTTGTTTCATTCTGTCAAACTTTACGGAAAGTTATTTTTAAATATTCAAATTCAAAATTCATAAAACCAAGTCAAACAGTCAAGAGAAAAGGGCTCAATAGAACCACTCTTCAACATCACAGTTCATATTTTCCTAACAAATATTTTTTCAGCCAATGGAAAGACACCACACAATTGTGTGTTACCTTTTCTGCTTCCGACAGGTTGATATCCCATCATGCATTGTATTGACAGAGTGGGAGACAACTGACATGGTTTCCAAGGTCACACACTCGACCCTCCCTCCCTGGGGACTGAAGGTGTTTAGCCACACCCCTCCTACACAATCACTCGTTCTCTGCGGTGTCCGAGACCAGGTGAAAAAATCACCTGAGGTAAGGTGATACAGGAAGGGTGGGGTCCAGTAGAGGTTGTCTAACATTGTAGACATTTCAGTTTAACAACACTAACAAAAGTTTTAACTAATTATTAATAAAGTAATTGAGGTAAATAAAATGTTTTGTACAACAAAAAATAATAATAATTCATAAAATATAGACACACACAAATAAATATAAATTAAGAAAATAAACAAAATAAATTAAAATAAGTAGAATTTGACTAGCCACTAAATGCATCCCAAAAGCAAGATAAATCGAAATATAACCAAAAAAATCAAATGTTTCTGAGATGCGTTTGATATCTCAAGTTTGACCTAATTATCAAATACCTTTGTAAATATGAAATCAAAAACTTTTACAATATTTAGAGATATGATTATGGTAGATTGTTCCCTGATCATGAACAGATGAGCACAGAAACTTTAATTGTGCAAGTTGGAAGAATAAATGAAAAACTTTAGGATCAAATATTGTGGTCGATAACTGTCCACATTTCTGAATGTTGATGTTTAGACACAAAAAATAATAATAAGAGTTGTAGCGCTACAATAGGTGTAAAGCAATACTAGTAGAAATTGCTGGGATTTCAATATTCATAAAATGCAGAAGAATATAGTAATTTTAATAATGAAGTAGACTGCCATTTGTTTGACAAGCATTAATTACTAGACAAATATCTTCTAAGCCATACTCGTATAATGCTTGGTATTGTTACATTTTACACCTGGAATACTATGAGTGAGAATTATGGAGTTTAACATCACTGCAGGAATCTTTCAGTCATTTGCGACGACGCTTGGAAGACTAGCAAGTAATGGGTTAAATTTTGACTGGTACTGGCAGCACATTACCTGTGTGTTTAGCTGACGAAGGGTTAAAGTCAGGTAATCGCGGAGCTGACGTTTACTCTAGGTTTTACTCTGGGTGTGGGTGTGTGTGTCGCTGCTGGACAACACAGCCAGTGTCAACACAGTGGACTGGACACCGGTCACCGTCGTCATGACAGCGGATGTCAAACATCTTAAAGGGTGGTGGTATCAGAACTTGTTAATAGTTTAAACCTGGATTTTATTTATTCAAGATGCTTGGTGTTTTCAAATAGCGATTTGTTGCTTAATATATGTCGCTATGGCAATATTCCACCCATATGTAATAATAGCTTTCAAATAACTTTGCTTTAAAAACATTTTGTATGTGTTGATTCATCCTGTTTATTCAAAGTGTATGTACAAAAAATATTGCATCATATCCATGAATGTGATGTGTATTGTATTTATGGAATTAATTATAGAAGTAAATACAGGAAAGGTTCTTTTCAACAAAGAAAACATCTATGAAATATTATGGCACATAATCAATTAAAGATTCAAGGAATATTCCTTGAGTAAGAAAAAATGTACAAGAAGTCCTATACCTTTAGTATAGCAAGTCTACATAACATTATACCTACATCTTTAAGTCAACAAAATCTCAAATCTCATAAAATGTTCCCTTTGTCATGGTAATATTATTAATAATCAATTCATGTCAAATCTGTCTGATGCTAGCTGGAATACCCAGACTGGAATACCAGGTTAACCAGACTATAATACCAGGTTACCCAGACTAGAATACCAGGTTACCCAGACTAGAGTACCAGGTTACCCAGACTAGAATACCAGGTTACCCAGACTAGGATACCAGGTTACCCAGACTAGAATACCAGGTTACCCAGACTAGGATGCCAGGTTACCCAGACTAGAATACCAGGTTACCCAGACTTGAATACCAGGTTACCCAGACTAGAATACCAGGTTACCCAGACTAGGACACATTTCCCTAGTTCTGGACTCGCCAGCCAGTCGGCATTAATATTAACCTGCATTTTATGTCCAAGGCCATCGGCAGTCCATAAGCGGCCAAGCGTTTAATCTCCTGAACCCAACACGGCCCAGTCACCACTTAGAGTGCTGATGGCCATGCTGGATTTACTACGGTAAGCAGCTCATAAAAAAAAAAGCAATATGTAAATCAAGCGAGGTCAGAAGTTCATAGGCTTTCAAATGTTCCAGTCAACAGGCAAAGTGTTGGATTTGTTAACAAGAGAAGTCGAGGATGCAGCGGATGCGATTAACCAACACTGGCGACGATTAACTGACTTAGATATTCTACTATGCAAAATATCACAGCAGGAGGAGGATTAGAGATGAAGATTGTCTCGTATCACCGGCGCATTCTGGTGTATATCCTGTATTTGAGTGTCCGTCTACGTCCTTGTCACAACTGTGACTGGAATGATCAGGACTTCTGGATTCAGTTTTATAAGTAACATTTAATTAATAAACTTTACATAATCATAACTGAGCTTAAAGGAATATAATTGAAATAGTAAATTTTTATTTTTTGAATTGGGGTTTAGAATTGCTTTCAAAATTATTTCACTTATTTTTGGAGCATTTATATGAACATGATGAATGTAATGTTAACGGAAGGATAATAATATGAGAATTAATATATAAACAGTTAAAAATAAACATTAAAAATCACAGATATACACTTGTATCTTGCCTTAAATCTGTTAACCATCATTGTACTTGTGGATGCTATTTAACATCTGATACAACACTGATTTGATTTAATCAAGAAAGATAACAGAATTCTCTAATGGAAAACCTGTGTTATGCTATCAGATATTTTGTTCTCACCTCATGACCATTATACATAAAGTTATTGTCATATAATAACAGCAGTATAGTACGGTATTGACCTTTTCACTCTTGATAACCTCTATAGTACACGAGCATCTTAAATCACAGACATTGACAGTACAAGGCTTGTGTTGAAGTCACTGGCTCTCCTGTATGAAACGACACAACTCTACGTACGGTAGCCGTAACTCCAAACTTAGCCATTGACCACACCATCACTAACACTGAAGTTATGCTTACTTTAGAATTACGTTATTTCAAACATGAGAGTCCGTGACACGACAATGTCCATACTGAGGCAAGTCTCTAATCTCAATTTCATCAAAGTTTCCACATCTGTTGGAGTTTCCCCCATGCCAGATCTCCGCAACTCGTGGAACACACCTGGACAACTCCATCTGCTGTGTGGTACCATGTCCAGATCCCCCAGAAAGCAGCCCATCTCACTAATCACCTTACTTTTAATATGTTTGACAGCGTAAAGTACCAAGTAAGTACACCAGAATACACGGCCATGACTAGACCAGCAGGCTCAGTGGGGCTCAGGCAGGCTCACTACATGCTGATAATACCTGGAACATGTCCCAGGGCTTTGTAAAACTCTGATTGGCCGTGAGGCCGCAGTCACAAGTCAAATTTAACAACTGTCTTACTGCAATAACCACAGAGGATGAAACGCCATCATGCATGCTGTTTTTTATAATACTAGAGATACTTTAATGTTTTCTATGGTGTAGTTGATCTTTAACTCTTTACATGCTGGAGGCAACCGGAGATGCTTTAACCTCCTCACTGCTGTAGGCATTTAGATATGCTCAAAACACATGCACAATGGAACAATTTAGCAGGGAGAAGGTTACAGATGAATGTCTGTGCATAATCCAGCAGGGAGAGGGTTAACAAGTATATGAAGTATTTATTATTTTATTATTAACATTTAATTCAGCATCACTGATCAGCATTTTAAAACGTACTTATCATATCCATTAACAAATATTAATTAGACATCATTAGAGAACTTCCAAAAGTCATTGAACATCCACTCCATGTGGTGCCTACAGGCAACTCTTGAATTTGATGAAGCTACAATTGTTTACCAATCCATCGTGTATCTCTTAATTGGCCAATTTGAAGAACTGTTGATGACAAGCAAGTCAAAGATCACAAGGTGACCAATCAGGAAGGTTCCTGTTAGCCCAAAAGTTCAGACAAGGGGGGAACAACTCTTAATTGATTATTACAGATTGGGCCCAATGCCCTCCAGGGTATGATGACCACCAGATGTCCATAGCAGTGCTTGATATGATTATTACACAGCTCACTTAAAACATGACATTTGATCAGTTGAGAGAGTGTCTTGCAGACATTATGATGGATTGCATCAAAGAACATCCAGTGTTTGCCTCAAGGGGAGTTTGGGAGTCCTGTGGCCAGGGATTACATTCAGGGAGAACTGACCCCTGTAGTGGTGTAGTTAGACTGTGTAGTTTGGTGTAGCTTTACATACAGCAGGTGTTAATTAACGACCATCTCCTAATTATGATTAATTAATGAACAAGACAATGCTGAATGACATGGTTATATATTATACATATCACAACCAGGTGGCATTCTGACGATATCTGCTTTGTGAATTTACAAAAATGGGTCAACATTCAGATAAATTTAGCAAATTTAAAAGAACCCTTTACAATTTCAAATGAATCTCTTTTTTTTAACCATCAAAAGTTACAGTTAGTATATAATAAGGATATGTGGTTAAAACATATGTTTATTAAAAGAAATTAACAAGGTTTTTTACTTAAGCTGTACAGCTTATTGTTAAACAGTTCCTCATGTTATAAGGACGTGATAGTCAATATACATATATATTTCAAACTTTACAAAAGGAAACATCATTGTTTTCAACTTATAAATTATATTTTGTATTGTACATTGTTATACATTATTTATATCACAAAATCATTGTGATATAAATTTATTTATTTATAGACACCAGAATATTTTCTAACAATAACAATGTTAATAGAGATTTGTTTGCTTAGTCTGTTAATCATACACCTTTAACTAATTTACCATAACAAAGTTAGCAGGGAATTTCCCTAATAATGAACCTTTAATACATTAATGATGAACAGGTGGGAACTAATACTGTGGAAGGTCTGGGATTGTTCAGAGAGATAAACAGTTTACACGCACACAAGTGGGCACCACTCAGCCAGTGCACATCCACACCACAGTACACCACAGTACACCACAGTACACCACAGTACACCATTACCAGCAAGTCAGGCCCAGGTAATCAGCCATCACTTAAATCAAGTTACCAAGGAGGTATTTAATAGGTAATTAGTGTATTTATACTGGCATCAAAGGAAACCTATCTTGGGATGACCCTGACACAGGAGAGTCTGGTTACTAGGAGTATTGGGTCCGGAACATGTAATTTCCCATTACAACCCTGTCGTATTGTACCTGCACTGAAACAAGCCATAGTGTTCTACAACAAGATGGGCTCATTTGGGTATAGTTAACATGGGCTGATAGTGTTCAGTTATCATCATTATAACAAGTATAAGGCATGTCAACTGTTGGTGTTCGGTTACCATCATTATAAGGCATGTCAACTGTCGGTGTTCGGTTACCATCATTATAAGGCAGGTCAACTGTCGGTGTTCGGTTACCATCATTATAAGGCAGGTTAACTTTCAGCATCCCTTTGAGCTACCTGGAGATCAATATAACTTGCGATTCTGAAATCATCCTGAAAGAAAATGGTAGTCCTAATCCTTGTTTATTTGTTCAGCTTTGGCAAGCTTTCAATAGTTTGTTTTATCTGCTACAGTTAAACAATCGTTAATGAAAGAAACCCTTCATAAATATGCCAGACGAAAGTAAAGGTTTACTATTTCTGGGGTAAGGGGTTTTGTGAGCTAGAGAGCAGATATACCTGACAGCATGACATAAGTGTGATTGGAAATGATGGGCAATAGATTACTGGAAGTTTGTCAGAATACGCTCCACCACAGTAACCTGCTAGTATGATAAGGTATACTTGCTGAACATATCCAACTTGATCAGATTATCCTTGTAGCATTAGTATACCATTACCACATGATTACCACACACAAGCAAAGGTCAATATTCTAGTAAACATACTAAATGCATTAAACATTTATTTGTTTGCAAGATATTATTAATTGCTGGTTAAATAAGTCATCCAAAATGGGTGTTGTACACAAAAAATAAAATTGATAAACAATTATAATTCATAATAATTCATAGAATAATATGAAATAAGAATATATAAGAAAGAAAGGAGCATCAAATGTGCATCATAGACAAATCAAATGAAAATATATTCCAACCCTACGATCTAAACGAGAAGCATCATACCGTAGTATACAGTTATTTATAGTAAGAGACGTGATAGATACACGCTCTATAGCTTCTGACCTCTGACCTCTGACATGAATAATGCGATCAGTCCGATCTGTATATTTGACCTGTAATCACAGGTGCCTTCAACGTGCGCGGAAATCTCCCAGCCATAAACACGAGCAGGATCTGTGAACCATCTACGATCTCAAGACAATACTGTATCTCTCCACCCTGCAGCTATCTGATTCATACTATCCACGTAAACATACCTGTGGTGTGCTCAAATCCGCCTGACAATGACATTAGAAATACAAAAATTCAAATATTATCTACAATAGGGAAATATATTTTTCCCGGATATGATATTTCAAAGTGTGTCTGTTTCAATGAAAACAAAACCAAGCCCTGTATAAAACACATAATGGTATGTATTTTGAGTCTGGCAATAATCGACTATATTTATATATTTCTGAAGTTGAAAGAATAATAATGATAATAACTTGTCGGATACAACACATGCGTCAGTTTAACATGTGCTATGCATATCAACAACTAATTGGTAATTCAAACACATTCCATATATCTAGAACCTCCACTTTACCATGTTTAAACTCTGAATAAATCTACACGAGTACTGCGCACACATAAAATAAATCTCTTTGTTGATTTAGAAAGAAAAAAAACATAGCAGTACTAAGTAGTTATTTGATCATCTTGAAAATGTGTTTGACAAGTTAGTAATGTATCTTTAAGTATGGCTCTTGAGGAAAGTAATGCCCACAACATATATATATATATACACCGGTATATATATATATATATATATATACCAACGACCAATCACAGACATTCCCAGGAGCCAATAATCAGTTCCGCTAGCGCTATTTATAATCATAGCAAACTGTTTACCTTGGACAATCTGCGTGACATAAGACCGACCTTCCAGTGTGTGTTACCTGAACGATCTGTGCACACAGTTTACAGCGATTTCCTCACAGAATACATACAATGAATGTCTCTGCTTATTACCATGATTGTGGTCTCGGGTATTTAGCCTAATGACCTCAGACTTGGTTTACAATCCCTATGACAATGTCCAGACACACACGATCAAGAGAAGAACTTAACCTATCCCAGCTGATTTACTAAAAATAAATTTGGAGAGAAAAGAAATCTGTTCTACCACAGACTATTACCGAGGTACTTATCGATGGTTGCCAAAGCACCAAGAAAGTGAATCTATTGAAAGATAAAATATCCAAATTAAAAATTACACTGCATGAATTAAATTATATATGATAGCGACAGCTAATTATAGCGACAGCTATTAGTAAAGTATTAACTGGCATCGGGTTTATCGCACAGCGATTGCACACGCATCGTCTGACATCTCACGGCAGCAAAGCTATCTGTTGCATCGTGTACAAGGGTTTCCCATTGCCGATCCGGACAGCAAGTTTGAAGTCTTAACGAAAATTCGTTCACCCATTTCTCCAGATGCTTCCCCTCCAAACTTGGTATTAAACTATTTCTGATAACCCTCCACAGCTGTACCCAACTGGATCGGCCTTTACGGCAGTCTGGACCCGCACATTCAAAGAAGTCGTAGACCAAAGCTCATCAACTTCATTAAGAAACTCAACCTAAAATATCCACCCAAGAGTAAAACCCGCAAAAATAGCATAAACAGAATGAATCTACTGGGTATGTCATTGCATCGAAATCATCCATATACCATCTTCTCTTGATGATAGCATTTCAAACTTGTGACCAACATTAATATGGTGAGGAAACACACGCTTATTGCTGGTTCGTAGACCTGCCCCCCATGAACAGCTCAGCCCAGCTGAGGAGCAAGCCTAGCAAGGGGGAATAGGTAAACATGCGATGCACATGCGACTTTGATGCACGTGCAGCAAGGGATGTCATGTCGGAGCGTACGCTGATGTCGGAAACATGTGGGATGCATGAGGATGACACACAACGGGGAGCTGTAGGTCATCTAACTGTCAGACAGCCGATATATCTGCCGAGGTCGGGTTACGTGCCAGACAAACTATAAATCTGTGTGTTGAGAAACTTACATCACCTGACAACAGTAAGACAGAAGATTTTAGATGTTCTTGGATTGTGTATAGACTATGGAAACAAGAATGTTACACAGTTTTTAGACATTCCAAAACATTGCTGATTCGACAAAAAAACAAAGACGTATTTGTGAAAATATAATGTTTTACTTTCATGACATTAACATTCTCAATTCTGATGGCAACCAGAGATGCCAAAACAATGACTGTTCTTATTCCAACTGGGGGAAGGTCAAGACTTTTTAAATAGCTACACCAATCCGTTATTTCCATGATCTATCCTAGAGCTCTGAAACAAAACATAATTTGCGAAGTTGATATCGTTCTTGCACAACAACACATAAATCAAAACTAGGATGTTTTTGTCTCCCAAGTCCACTCCCTTTTCAAATACGAAGAAATACAGACATTGTTCACCATATCATCATCCTTATCTGTCAAAACATCCATCAGCTTTTAGTTCCAGATATGTCGGCCGAAAGGTGAAATATATGTGCGTGGCGATCTCTGGCAACAAGTGAATCAGATTCACCCCCCTTCAAGCAGTGACCATGACATAAAGCACATGACACTACAGCAGCACACACAACACTACAACATGACACACAACACTACAACATGACACACAACACAACATGACACTACAGCAGCACAAATGACACTACAGCATGACACTACAGCATCACACATGACACTACAGCAGCACACACAACACTAAAGCAGCACACACGACACTACAGCAGCACACATGACACTACAGCAGCACACACAACACGACACTACAGCAGCACACACGACACTACATGACACTACAGCATCACACATGACACTACAGCAGCACACAACACTACATCAGCACATATGACACTACAGCAGCAATGACACTACAGCAGCACACATGACACTACAGCAGCACACATGACACTACAGCAGCACACATGACACTACAGCAGCACAAAACGACACTACAGCAGCACACACAATACAGCAGCACTGCAAGCCTTTACTAAACTGCATCCAAATCATATTATGCAGCTTACAGCATGAGTACGTAAACACAATTAACAAAGAAGTGAATGGTTTAAATACAAAATAGTGCTTGCACACACAACTGGACCCATTGAATGGGTGTATAGCAGATGTATACCATGTATACTGTCCAACACTATAGGCCTGCAGTAGGTGGAGCACACACCACTGTACTGTAAGAGTGTCAAGGTAGTGTCCCACTGTGTATACATAATGTATACACGCCGTATACAGCCAAACTTGTCCCGCGGATTAAGCAATTAGTCCGCATGGTGCTTAGATACACTGCTGGGGCTATCTGTAGGATTAATATTGATTTTTAACAACCAGTGGACAATACAATGCTAATGAGACTCTTTAAGTTGGTCTGTGTTACACAACTGCTGTACCGTAATTACCCTAATAATTCAAACCATCTAATAATTCAAACACCTGAATTAATCGCCAAAAATAACAAATTTTCCAACAATTTCAAATGTAATTTATATATTTCTTAAAGTCCTTCATTTACTCATTTACTCTAATTAAATGAACACAGGCACACACAAAACTTTTATTTTGATTCTTTTAATAATTACTAATAATAACTACAAATTGTATTATTTTCCCGTTTAAATTATTAGGGTAATTATGGTACTGTAGATTGATCGAAAATTACTAACTGGTAATAACAAAATAAAACAGAACGTTATCACAACTGGTTCTGTTATTAGTTCATGTAAAATAATACAATGGTCCTTCAGAATTACTTTTCAGGATAATGTAACTTGTACAAATTTATTATGTAAACATGAATGCTCTCAGATATCTTAAAATAAATACATTTCACTATCATTTGTTTCACTATGTCTTGTAATAAGAGCAGTTAGTTTCTATTAAACTGTTTTGCAACAAGTTTCTCCTTAAAACTAGCCACACAAAAAAAAATACTGAACATGCTGCTTTTTAAAGTGACACTCCACATAATTTTTGTTTTACATAATTTTTTTAATATTTTTTAATTGGGGTTTAGAGTCGCTTTCGAGAATCTTTCACTAATATCACCACTTGTCAGTTTAGGGTAGGAGGAAACCTGCAACATCGGTAGCATATGAAAGTCCCTACATACTTGTTATGTACATATTTAATAAGTAATATACATGTAATTATAATAGATTTCCTCTACCATGTATATCATTACTGTACATCATCGCCTACTTCCAACCATTGGTCACTCTGGACTCAATATCCCAGGCCTCGATATGTGAGTTGGCGGTCAGCTCTATGATGTGTTCTCTCGGCCCATCTTGATTCTATATCAACTGACCTTTGCCTAAACTAAAACTTGACAAACAGGCCAGGCGAATATCATTGCCGGTAGGATCTTAGTTATGGGAGGCAGCCCTCTTATAAAACAGGCTTAATTTTGACTGCGAGATCAAGTTTGTCTTATCTCAGATATTAGTTGATTTATAGTGCTGACTGGACAAATATTCCTTTCCTTGTAGTGACAAAATAGAACAATATGTGTAAATTCCCATATATCACTGTACATATTGTGGTGTAACATGTATGAAGATATGGAGATTTGTAACTAGTAACATGTCTCAAATTATAGTAATTGTAACGTACCTATTGTGAAGATAATGTGAGTGAGTTAATATGGAATTTAACATTGCTGCGGGAATCTTTCACCCATTTGCGACGATTTGAAGATAATTCATTCCATTCTATTTACTATCAACTAATAAATAAACTAAAAATGTATATTGAAAACTGGTGAAATTATCCCTGATAAAGACGACCACAAGTGTTAGTGTGCTGTCTCTCTGTGATGGCGATACGAGCGATCAGTTACCTAATATGCCAGAGGGATGGCTCAATATTACAGTTAACGAGTTCTATGCTAGAATGTACATGATGTATATCCTTGCATAACCATACACAAAATCATGCAAGGCAGAGGTAAATAACCGCCTGGTTAATGTGATGTTCATACCGTTCAATGACCACTGGTGCTTCTGGCATCAGAACATAATAATAATAATAATAATACTGTAAACACATTTATAACGGTAGTGCAAATATCAAGAATAACTGCTCAAATGCGCTTTTGGGAAGTGGAATGTTGGCACATCTGACTTAGCCAGATTGTACATAAAGTCATTAAAGAAAGACTTATGGGAATGTTGGCACATCTTAGATAGATTGTACATAAAAAAATGACTATGGGAATGTTGGCACATCTGACATAGCCAGATTGTACATAAAGAAAGACTATGGGAATGTTGGCACATCTGACTTAGCCAGAGTGTACATAAAGAAACAGACTGGGAATGTTGGCATATCTGACTTAGCCAGATTGTACATAAAGAAAGACTATGGGAATGTTAGCACATCTGACATTGCCAGATTGTACACACTATAAAAACAAAATACAGGAATATTGGCATATTGTGTCAAGTTAACCATACCATGCATACTCACACAGTCACTAGGAAACAAACTATGGTACATGAATGTTGGCACATTTTATTTAGCCACATACTTAGTACACTATGAAATAGACCACAGGAATGTTGGCACATCTGATTCAGCTACACTATGAAATAGACCACAGGAATGTTGGCACATCTGACACAGTCTATTTTGGCACATCTGACAGTGCCAGGTTAGCCATTATAAGATAGCACACCACGGCGGGAAAGGAGCGTGTTGGCTGTGGGATATAGACACTACCTGGTTGTGGTACAGTAACACAAGCCTGTCTCTGCTGACTATGCAGTAATAATCACCTGTGCACAGGGAAACACATACTTGCAGCATCATTTACAACATTACTTGGCTGAGTGCCCACCAACAAACTTCACAAGTCTGTTTATCAGCTTTCTTGGTGAACACTGAAAATGAACATTTCAGAAAATGCAAAGTTTTTCTATGTGTAGAGTAGAGATTGAAGATCTTCTTTGTCAATTTTATAGCAGTTGCAGTTTGTTAGAGCGTATACAAAAGCAACTTTCTCAGACAGTACACTATAACACTGTATATTCAACAACAAAAATGTCGAACCAGAGTTTATTCTTGCAACAATAATAATTATTATGATTGTACATTTACTTGAAACATGTACATTTTACACATTGGGAAATACATCTGTCATAATAATGATCTAGAGTTGAAACAGAACCACTAAAAAATTAACATACAAACTCCTAAAGATCATAACATGGACAATTGGTATGTCACAATAGCCAACAGATGTATTTTTCTTTAGTATTCCTATATTTTTGTCAGGCCACTCAACATTCCCTCTCAGAAAGTTGATACATGGTCTAAAGTGCAGCCTTGGCTAGATTGGCCAGGGAGCAACGTTTGCACATCCCTCCTCAGACTAGCGATATTTTCTGCTGCACGTATGTTTCTCATCATTGTGGACAATTCCGGTCAAGGTTCACAGTATCCTGTCCGAGACTGACGCACTAATACCAAAGTATTCTCTAGTTACATGCATCCGCACGATATACTACAAAAGATTTCTCACGTTAATTCTGAGTCTCTTGTATGCATCACTAGACAGGATAAGACATTTTTTAGTTCTATCGTATACACAAGGTCATTATTACT
Organism: Lepetodrilus elevatus; assembly: GCA_034780755.1. Classification (NCBI taxonomy): domain Eukaryota; kingdom Metazoa; phylum Mollusca; class Gastropoda; order Lepetellida; family Lepetodrilidae; genus Lepetodrilus; species Lepetodrilus elevatus. The sequence continues at coordinate 3,747 of JAVCKZ010117899.1, read as the reverse complement.
TTCTATGTCTTCGTCCTGCACAGGCTATATTACCATGATTACTTTCATACACCAGACTCAGACATTACAAAACTTTCTTCAGTATGACTTCAACCCAAACTCAAAGTTTCGTTCATAAATCCCCATAGAATTTAGAGAATTAACACAAAATCATACTCAGAAAGTTTTACAATCCTGGGGCTAGCTCAGTCATTCTAAATGTTTGCACCTAAACAATATTTCAGTCATATGTATATTTCTAGACGTCTCTCAAATACAAACTAGAATTGTGTTATACAGGATCATTCAATATCTGCCCCACAAAGGTAGATCATAAAACATGGCTTAGATTTCTGTCCTTCTATCCTATAAATCGATTTACCTGTCTAACCATGCTAACTGTCTGAAATTATCAATACTGAACAATATGTATCAATGTAATATTTCTTATAATAGAAAGTACGAGGCTTAATTATTGACATTAATGATATACCTGAGTATTGATAAATCAAAGCCCACGATAACTTGGTTAACAGCCAATGTTGACTATCCTGGTGTGAACCCACTTAGCTGATCAATTCTGACCTATTTATGTGTGCACCGCTATCTGGAGAATACATAGAAACTGAGTGTGACAGTGGCCACAAATATTATACAGCGATCAGATATCACAGTCACTACTAACCATTAGGTATGTACAGCAAATATACATGACAATATTGACACAAGATATGTCTGATCAATGCACAATTTAGAAAATAGATTATGAATCAGGCACAGAATATTATAAAATGCACTATTGTATTACGTATCCCTTAATGTTTGTGACAGAATTTTGTGTCTATGTTCGTTCAATGCTGCTTAGCTAAAGTAAATCAGAATCACAATGGTATGACACTGACACAGTAAAATTTAAATCATCTTCCAGATGTTTGTAGGTGAAACAGGACAAGGACAATACAGCTAGACATTTATAGTTTTGAAATATACATTATCTTGTGGGTTTTGTTTACTACTAGTAGTAGTAGTTCCAGTAGTAATAGTAGTGACTGTAGTAGTACAAGACATGGAATATTATTTTAAGTAGTTTCAAACTCTCATTATCCTGTAACTGGTTGATAAATGATATATATCATCCTCTCATAGAAACTATGTAATATTAAATATAACATTGTACATAAATAGTGTATTTGTTTGTGTCAGTATGTAATACAAGTTATATGTCCATGGGAATGACATAAAGATACAATGTATAAAGTATAACTTGAAATGTATACATTGTTGTAAGTAACAGGTAACTGATATGGTTCAGTGTTTAGAGTATTCAAATGTTTAAAATGTATCTTTGTAAGTATTGCATGTAGGATAACTACTGTGCAATATACATGTATATACACGGGGTATGTGTCAATCAATGTGCAATATACAGATATATACATGGGGTATGTGTCAATCACTTATTCAGCACGTGAAAACAACATGCTAACAAGGGGGCTGGCACCTCGACACCCATATCTCACAGTCATCGTCTGTTTACTCACCTTATTGTTTTCCAATGCCTCGGCGGAGTGGCTCTCCCTGGCACCAAAACAGTTCTGACATTTGGTCTTATTAAAAATATTAGGCACAAACTTGCGACACTTCGAAGCCATTTTGATCAGTGGTTGTTTACATTCCAAACCGGCTGACCAGTCGTATTGCCAGGTAGACCTGTTAGCAACACTCGCTTAAATTCCAACAGTCAGGTAGGCTAATGATAGGTCCCACATTCTCTCTACACACTACCGATCTACTTCAATAAATTCATTATAGATCGTCTTATAGGGAGAAAATACGATAACACAAAATGCGAGCAAAACACATCCTACGGTATCAGTTGACTCGAGTTTTGGCAATGTATTTGCTGTCTTCCGAACAGAGTAATTAGCGGAAGGATCCGACGAAAAGCGGTCGACATCGAGAGAAAACATAGTTCGTGTTTGTTAGCAAGGGATTAAATTAAGAAATATGAATAAAACAAAAACATTAATATTTGAATTATCATACAGTATATACTTATATATTATTCGTCTGGATTTTGTATTTGCCATACTCCAGGTGATTTTAGGATTTGTTGCGTAGTGATACAAGCAATCAAGTGACAAAGGGCAGATAACACGACCCTGTCTGAGAGGCAGGATCGGTCGCCTTATTATTATAGTACTAGGAGGGCTTGAGGGATTCCTCTCTTCAATATATCAGCATGAACAAACAAACGGATATATGTACACCCACCCACCAGACACTCCTGTACTCTAGCATTATAACCTGTCAGAGTAGAACAAAATCAGACACCCGTCCTTTAATATTACAATAGAAATGTACCTGTTACCTAGCCAGAGTAATCACATAATGATACATACAAAGGTGTGACACAATAAAATACTTATTTTACGAAGTGCATAGACTAGAATGTTGCAAATTTAGTGTACAAAATGTATTAATTACTGTTATTTTTGTTTTAATAATCTATTAAAAACTGATATTAGTCTACTGTGTCGTATACAAAATATATGTCGAGGTTTAACTTGGATCGTATGTACTATTATAGTATATATATATAGCTTATTATTCATGATCTATTTTATTTATCAGTAAAGAGTATGCATGATTATTATGCACACAATAAAAATAGCGTACATAGAAAAATTAATCACAGGGATTTTACGTAAATATTAACTATTATATTATTATACTCATAGCAAATGTATGCACATTATTGATCGATTAATGTTTACACGGAGAATGAAATGCAATGGAATTCAGCCGCTGATAGTCTAACAGAGTACAGTATGCATGTAGATACATTAAAATTGGGTTTATTATAGTCGCATATCAATGTACATTGAACATATAGTATAGGCCTAATAGTATTAGTTCCATTGTTAAAATAAAATAAAATATAGAAATTCAAAGTAGCAAATGTTTATGATGTTTGACTCATAGGCTGCATGTGTATTGCGAATTAATATCGACAGAATGTAAATGCATTCATGGTCAAATAAAAGCTGGGAGTGTGACACAAGTATCACAAAAGTATAATTTGCATGTGTATGACATATATATCCGTGTTCATGTTATTATGAAATATTACCCTTTAGCCCGTGTCATGGCAGCTAAATGTATTATGTCAAAACATATCAATCAATCAACGCTGGTAGCAAAAACGTGAAGTAATGTACAGCTGTATACTTATAAGCATTGAAAACAATTAAACGTTTCAAGTATAAAGATGTTTACGATAGAGAGTTCGGTATTAAATTACCACGGATAGCTAATTAGGGCCTATATATTATACGATGATTTTACGTCTGTCTCGGAGAAGGAATTGCATGTGACGTATATAATCATATATAATCTTGTTGAGTGTATGCATGTCTCATAAATTAAAAGGATATACTATTATTTACATACTAGTATGCATATATCGTTGTACATGTATTGTTGTTGTTGTTATATATATATAGGCCTATAGGACGTGCATATTTATCCTAAAAGCTCTTTCATCATGGACCATATTATATATATATTTGACTGATCTATTATAGAACGGGATTGCTCTAATAGGATAGTTTGAACAATATAATAATCAGATAATATACACATTTATATAGCGCAACTAAAGGCATAATATCACAGTTGATAGACCTAGCTGGATAATGGACAAACGAATTTCGATCTGAGACTAATTGCGCTTGATTTATCCACCCACAAGTTGTTATTTAGTGA
>JAVCKZ010117788.1:0-22722 GCA_034780755.1 Lepetodrilus elevatus | reverse complement strand
ACATTTTTTGCCGCACAATTTGCCTTGTAAATGCCGCACAATTTACCAAAACTTGCCGCACAATGCCAGATGCCCTGGTTAATGTTCAGCAGACATAAAACGCTACATGCAAGTGAAACTTTTACTTAGAACTTCTTGGAAATTATTGATATTGCTAAACACAATTAATTAATTATATTCTTAACATATATCTTGGCCTTTGTAACACAACATTTCAATAATCTTTAATGACCTTGAATTTGAGATCTCCCAAGCTTGACTAGAATAGATAAATGCATCATTGTAGATGACATTTATATACCGTAATGTCCATATCTATCTAAACACATGAAACAAGGAATTCACATTTCTGACAATGTTAAATATTATATCAACAGTTTGTCCCAACATCATTAAGATTGCTGAATTATTCAACACTGATTATAATGAGCTCCTGGAATATGTTAGAACTTGCAAAATAGGTGGCAGACGGCCAATGACGGGTGACGGCATGACATCAGATTAATTTGGCAGCCTAAGGGTTAATGCTATCCTCCATGTGAAACTAGTAGTACATAGACTCAATGAGCAATTGTTGGATTTTCAGTTGTTTTTTTTTAAAATATTATTACCAGGTATTATTATTATTATTATTATTATTAATATGGGTATTATTATTATTATTATTATTATTTTAATATTATTATTAGTAGTATTACTACCAGTAGACCAGGAAGCATTTGTATTATTAACACGGTCAAGTATGGCTATTTAAGATTATAACTTCTATTTGAGGCATTTCTTCCCTTTTGAAACTAAACTGATTGATGCAGGAAGGAAGCATTTGTGAATGTGAAGATTGTATGTATGGTACTACTAGTACTAACTTACCAAGAAATACTTGATTAATGTTTAACATAACTGCACATGTAGGAAGCTGGCTTCAATGATTCCATTTAAATGATTATAATCTAGTGGGTGCAAGCATCGCTTTCTGGCTACCTAATTAAATGTTAATGGCCCATTTGTCTGGTTCCTAATCATGCTAATGGCCAAATGGCCAGAGGTTTGTCCCCAAGATAAATAGGTTGGAAATTCAGGAAGTATTTGTTAGATGATAAGGGTTTGATGTTTTAATTACATTTTTATGGTTTAGTATAATATAATATAGTCAAGCCATTTGAATATGAGTAAGTATATTTTTTTATCATGTTAAATACTAAGTAAAGTTGTATTTGTAAAACAAATTTATTTTGAGGCGATATGTTTAAAATAGTCGAGCCATTTGAATATGAGTGAAAAGTATATTTTGTTATCATGTTAAATACTAAGTAAAGTTGTATTTGTAAAATACATTTATTTTGAGGCGATATGTTTAAAATACAGATGGTACAACTTTGGAAACTAACACAAATATTATAATGTTGTAAATTTGTAAATATTCTAGAAGTAAATAATTGTTGTTTCCTGTGCCAAAATGTCCACCTTCCATTTAACTTGACTGACATGACAGTTGACCTATTGACAATGACCTTTGATCTTTCACGTTTGCATGTTTGTGTGGACTTCTGTCTCCAGCAGCCTGACAGAACATTACACAATTGCAAAGTTAGCCTAGGATTACTTTGATTAGAAACTGTCATGATTAGATTAGGAACAATCAGATATCAGTTGAACAATATTTAACAATGATTCAACATTCACACATATGGACTTCAAAAGTTTATGCAAATAAGTGGAGTCGTTGAGACATTTTTCACAATCCACAACCTCGTATCGATATACTTCCTTCATTCAGTCTCTGAAATTCAGAAATGTAAAATACGTGTCATGTACAACCAAATAGATGTTCAATGTCATTATTAACCCTTTGCTGGATTAAGCATAGGGACTGCACTTTAGGGCATTTCCGGTTGAGTTCAACATGGAGGAGGTTAATCCCCCCCCCAACCCCCAGTTCTTTCAGAGACTTGATATGTTTCATCTAGATTAAAGCTTGTTAAATGTCATCTGAAATAAAAAATATGTGTACATTAGATTCGCTCGAGTCTAGGCAAATGATAGTAAGACTTAATGTTGTTTTTTTATATATTATATACATGATATACTTATTTAACTCTCTCCATGCTGGAGGCAACCGGAGATGCGCTAAAGAACAGTGATTGATTGTACATAATCCAGCAGAGAGAGGGTTAAACATGGTCCTTACAAGCCAACGTTTAGTTCACGAATCATGATTGAAATCAGGTGGTAATATTACAAGGCCAGAGGCACTGTTATTACAGTGATGACAGATGGCTGCTGATGAGATACTGGTGTATGTGAAACCGGTACAGTAGAGGGATACCAGTTCAGTTTGGTGATGAAACTGAAGGTATTGCTTCATCCTGGTCATAATTAAATAGTATATATTTTAATTTGTAGGCGGTACTAGTATTTCTAGCCTGCGCAAAACTGCAAGTAAAGGTTTGTGGGTTGCAAACAATAATAGTTTTTTTCTTCTGTGTACTGAAAAAGTATTATTGAAGACGTCAATTTTGAAAGGTTTCATTTATTGTCATGTTGATCATGTCAGATGTTATTTTTGTAGTCAAAAAAAAAAGATTTGTAAAGAATGCAGGCTCTTTTCAATAAAACATGTTTCGTCAATAAAACATTTTACAGGACAAATATCCACCTTCCTCTTTCTCATCATTTTTACGAAATCATTTGTCTGAGAAACATTTATTTAACCCAGTTACCCTTCAAATTAACACACACAAAAATAAGGTAACTTCAAAAGAATATGTTGTATGGTTATTGAGTTGTGTGTATGCTCCTTGAAATGTTGTCAATGATACTTGAAACACTGTATACTTAAAAACTTGTGAGCCTGAGCAAATTCAATTTCTTCCTTGATTGCTACCTGACAGCTGTTGGGACATGTATACAAGATAGACGTATAATGATGTATGAGTATGCCAAGACTTTCCTACAGTTACATGAGTAATAGATATCTGTCTTGTTGTTAGTCACAATATCTGGGGCGTAGGAGTCTATCAAGATCCACGCCTGTTCAATGTGCGCATCAACACCATATTTCTTCCTGAATCTGCGATACCTCAATGACAGTGAAAGTCAACATCTGTCAGCATCATTATCAATGTTAATTCAGGAGTGTCAGACCATGGGCATGTATGCATCTATAGTGTGGATGCCTGAAGCCAAACTGCTACTGTAGATCCATAACATCTGAACCAAAAGCTGATTGATGCAGCTCACTTGTTGTTTTGTGATATTGGGTGTAGGCATGTTTGGGGAAAATGAACCTGTTTGTCTGCTCTCTTTCTTCTTGAATTTTTGAAAATTACACTGGTAGGCCTACACCCCTTTGTGCCATGTGTGAATGGTAACTCAAGTCAATGTCAATGGAATTGTATTTCTAAATCATGATGAAATCCAAAATTTGTCATGTTTGGTAATTCCTCACATTTTTAAACATTACACTGGCACTTAGGCCTACACCCCTTTTGTGCCATCAATAACTTTAGTCAATGTCAACGGTCAATTGAATTATGACGGAATCCGAAATTGTCATGTCTGGTAATTCCTGCTATTTCAAATATATATAGTAAAATGGCCTAATAGATTAATTTTAGTATGTTTATTTAATATTTAAAAAAATATTTCAGCAGCATGCTCTAGACATTAACTAAAGATTTGGAATTTTAAAACAAATCAACGAAACTATTCCACAGTTTGCATCGTCCAGATTTATTAAATTGCTTTGTTTACATGTGGATGAATGTTGGTGTGTACTTGAGAGTGCACCGTATCCTTGACCCACAACAGTCAGTCGGCCTGCCCGCCTGACTGCCCACCCACCCCCACCATCATCTCGCCAGTGAAACATAGGTCTACACTAATTGGTGTGTCCAGTCTGGTTATCTGATGTTTACAACCTTGTCGAGGACATTCATGACTCATTCAGCTGCAGACACCACAGTCATGACAGGGACGAAGATGATGATGATGATGATGATGATGATGATGACGATAGATTACATGTAAGATACCACTGCCTGTACAGGCAGTCCATGAAACTCCATAGAAAATTGATAATCCCTCAAATAGAGGCTAAAATTCCATTTACATTTTGGGAAAGGACAAAGAAAAGGCTCGTTGAAAGGCGAGAGGGGTTAAAGAATGGTATCAGCCTTGATCTAAAGCTACCGTTCCATTCAGGCAGGTCCTGCTCAATGTGCTCACAGGGCTGAAGTGGCCGGGTCAATAAGCTTGGGCAAGTGAATCATCGGAAGGTTCAGTTTTGACCTGTTGTGTAATCAGGGTAGCGTGGCCTGTGGACACTACAGCAGTAGATCTAGCGTAGAGATGTTGATTTAATTAGGAGGTCTGGAACTACTGAGACATGGTGATGCAAGCGTTACTAATCTGTGCATTCAAGCAGTGGTACACTCTCTGGATCAATAGCTGTTAACTGAATTATTAGAATTATCGGATATTATAGCAACTCCATTATTATGTTCATTGGAATAATTATATTAAGACATTAGTATTTAATCTGTTTATTTTTTTACTTAACACTGATCATCGCAAATGGGTGAAAGGTTCCCGCAGCGATGTTGAACTCCATATTCACTCACTTAACACTGATAATACATATTTTATTCAGTTTCAATGTGGGATTTATCAATTTACGAGTTGAAGCCAAATGACATATTTCTGGTCTTTAATTCTTTAACTGCTGGATTAGTCACTCTTTAGGGCATCTCCAGTTGCCTCCAGCATAGAGAGGGTTAAATTTGTTATTTTAAAAATTGTACTCTAAAGTAGTGCGTACCTAATAGTGTTACGATAATGCTTCACCTTTCAATTCATGAGTAGCCACAAGGTATGCGTGGTGACTCAGCCCCAGAAATACTAGTTGTTCTCGGCAAGAGAGTATGAATGCTTGGTAAATAACTAATTCATCTGGGTGGTAGCACAGTGAACTTGAGTGCCAAGCGTCTCATGAATAAGAACAGCAATGTGGAAAGAGTATCCTAGATGGGTTACACACTTCGTGAATCATCTGTAAGACGTAACATTGTCATTGGACGCAATGTTACATTCTGAATTTCTGATGAAATGTTTCGTGTTTTAATTTATCAAGAAATATACCTACACATACTCCATATTAGTATTTGAGAGAGAAAAATAGTACAATTTGCAAAAATTATCTTAGGTTTTAGATAATAGATAATAATAATTTTGATATCATGGTTATTGGTTATCAGCAAGTTTTCAAATATTATTCTTGGTTAAATATTAAAGAAGTTAATTAATTACTTAAATATTCCCCTGAAGATTCTTAACCTTTTCCATCCTGAAGGCAAGCTATGGAGCAGTGTCTGCATAATCCAGCAGGAAGAGGGTTAAAGAAGTTTCTGTATACGTGCTACAAGTGCATTTATGAATTACAATCAGTGAATCACAAATATGGTTATGATCTTCCACTGCTATCAGATGGCTTGTCTTGCCACTGTCTGTGATACTAGTAGTGTTGTATTTCTGTTACCATGACTACTGTATAGTTCCAGTGCTAATAGATGTCAAAGTGACCCAAGATATGCTCAGTGTCGTGCCTTGGACTGGCTCTGGAATGCGAGTGATGGTGATGTGAATGATAGAAGTGATTATTTTTTTAAAAGACGTTGGAATGCAAGTATTATCTCGGGGCTGCCCAGGATATGTTTGTATTTTACAAGGCTATATGGGAAACGACACATTGCAAATTGGACAGCTGAACCTGTTTTGTTCGACATTTAGAAATGTTCATGGATATATTTATTTTTATCCACTTCCTATGAAATGTCAAATATGACTGATGGCGTGTCATTGACATCATTATGACATTCATACATGTGTTAATTCTGGAAATATGGAATTCATATTTGTAGCTTGGGAAGTAGGTAGTGGTTTATTGCCGAGACTGTTGCTTCTGGCCTAGTTCTGTGCCAGTTCTCTGGGTGTATACGAACGATACAATCATCAGACGGCCAACATTTCTGTCTGGAACAAGTATAATCCATTTCTTGAAATCTGAGCTTCTTCCAACTGGGCTTCAGAGAAAAAACAACAGGGCATGCCTTGCAAAAGCAACACTAGGGTATGGATCTGGGTGTGCAACGAGGCCGTGATATAGCTAAGAGTGACTCGCCCTTGTCAATATCATAATGTGTCATCAGTATGCAGCTGTACTGCACAAATATTGGTCTTCTCCGTCAGTAATGAGTCCGCCACCTTTGACTTTTGTGATTGTTGACGTGTGTACTACCGTTGCATGACGTGCGTACCTACCATTGCTATCATCATGATGTATTGCCATTACACCAGGGATGGAAAGTTACCATTAAAACTTGTTATCCCGAATACGGTGAATACCGGTATTATTGATACAAAAGAAATGTTTACAAAAAATACATTAATTCTTATTACCTTTTGCATTGGGGGTAGTCTGTGTCACACCTTGTTCTTAACCAAATACTCCCTTTTAAAATATCACCCCAGATAAAGACAGGGCTCTAGACTAACATTCTGAGTTACTTGCCCGCAGAGCAAGTCAGGGCAAGTAGCAAAGGCATCAAAGGTGCAAAATGTTAAAAAGTAGGTTGCCCACAGAACAATTTAACTTGCCAATGTACGTTGGGCATATGTTAGTCCAGAGCCCTGTAAGGATGTCCTGAGTAGTTGTTCCTTCCTCCGAGACTATTGGTACTATTACCGGGTACTAGTCTACATTGGGAGAAATGGCCCAGGCTAGCGGGCTAGTAATCATTTCTATCCCTATCCCTCTTACATGGACCCCCACAAATTTGCTTACAACTGGTGGAAATTATTGTGTTGTTTTAGGTCATCAAAATTGAGAATCATGATATTTTGTAAATAGTATATTATTATTATTACTATTATTATTAGAATAACTGCTCAAATGCGCTTATTACCACTCTTATGTCATGTAGATGTTTAGAGTTTAAATTTTCATATAATAATAATGTTAACAGACCTTGCAACTTGCGATTGGTGCATGCAGCTTTCAGACCTAGTTCGTTTTATCTTAATTCACAATCTTAATGTTCTTCTTAATGTTCTTCATGTGGTATGGGGCTTTTACCAAACTTTTAGATAGCCAATGTTGTCTAGGACACATCTGGTAAGGTGCTGAATCAGTACTAATGTCAACATGTGAGGAATTTGTGTATTATCACAAATTTCAGATTTGTAAATTTATAGAGCTTTTTATGTTTTTTTTTTTTACATTTAGCATGTTTAGCTAAATACATTGAAGTAAGTGTATTCAAGTGCAGACTGACTACATTAGTAGCAGTAATTTTGTTACACATCAGTAATTGGGTTACACGTCCATATTGACTCTTTACACTAATAACAGATGTTCTCATCGCAAATAGGTGAAAGATTCCCGGAGCTATTTTCCTGAGCCATAATCACTTGCTCCCAAACGTAGCTGCAGCCAAATAGCTGGAACCAGGAAATTATTTATACAATGCTTAATCGGCTAAATTGATTAAGAATACAAGCATTTTACAAAATACTCGACCGAACCTGTTGTAAATTTTGCATGAATATAAAGATATAATTTCCGTGAACATGATGACTAAACTATTCCGAGTAGTTTTAGTATACAGTAATTTGAATTGATATGAAGTACTGTACAATGTAGTTCCTAAATCCTGTCCGAATGAATTATTGTAATTTAAAAATTTCTCGGTATAACCATACAAGTCCACATTGAAGAGTTTGGAATGCACATTGGAATGCATGTTTTTGTTAAGCCGATGCATGTTTTTTTTCAAGCCGTTGAGTGTGATTCATGTCACGACATACAAGTTCTTCAATATTTTACGCAATGATATTGATTACGTAATCTCGGCTTTTCATGACTGGGTGCTTTTTAAAATTGAGTTTATGGATTTTCAGATTTGTGCTAAATGCATGTACTGCAGACAGGCTCCCAATACCAAGCCCTGGCTTTCATCTGTAGATCCAGTGCAATACAGTGCTCTAACTAACATGATTAGGGGTCGATTATCGCGTGATCATCATAGGAAGAAGGCAATGTTTGCTTTAACTCGTATTGTAATGGCAGAGCAGGGCTACATTGAAGTAATTGTTAGACATTTTTAACATATATTGACAAGAAACATAACAATTTATGTATGTTATTCATATTCGCTGCTGAATGGTTCCATTGTGCATATATAATATATGCCTGCAACAGTGAGGAAGTTAAAGTGTTTCCATTGATAGTGTTCAATTTTGTATACATGTAGTGTTTACTATTAGTACAAATATTGAGCATTTTGTCATGTAATTTAACGAATTTTTAAGATTACTTATTTTTCCATTTGTGTTCAGAAACATTGAGCTTTTACCATTTATTCCTCATCGCAAATGGGTGAAAGATTCCTGCAGCAACGTTAAACTCCTATATTCACTCACTACCATTATTCCTGGTCACAAACTCTTCTTAAAAAAAATCTCCAATGGCAAATATTCACATGGTCCAGGTTTCATCTAATTCTGAAACATGGCCCAAAAAAAAAAAATATTCAATCCTAGAAACAAAAGTGAGGAGCGAGTTACAATGTAAAAGTACTAGTATCAGCTCCACCTGGCATCCTAGTAGGATCTGTCCAGGCCTGGCCAATCCTAGCATCTAATGCTCTAGCACTAGCAACATTCTGTAACCTTATGTCACCGTGCTCCTCCATTCCTGGCCTAGGTATTGATTGGACCGCCAGGGATTGGATCCAATTGGAGCATGCCCTCCGTCCCTGCAGGTGCTTGAAAATGTCATACCCTCGTAACAGGTATTAGGACGATGGTAATGGGTCCGCTGTCTGAGGGCCCTGTTCCACTAAACAGTCTCCAGCCTAGGAATGATCTGTATTTAGCAGCCATTGTTGCTTTCTGAAGTGGTATCCAATTATTTCAAAATATACCTCAAAGCCAGGGTGAATCATGCTTCCATGAGTGTGCACGGGTTCAACCTTGGAAATCTAATTTATCTCGTTTTCTGGGATTTATTTTTTTGTCCGTTGAAGCCGGTAACTGTATTCGCTTTCTTGAATGGATCCTGATTACGTCTCAGGTCAGACAGGACTGTTGCTTGTTGGCTTTGAAGTATTCTAATGCAGTTTCTTCTTGAATGTTTCCTCTGTAATGTTGGGTCAGTGCATCGGTAAATGTAGATACAGCCTCAGACACATTGAATCATTTCGTGGAGGATTTCTATAATAATGCAATTAATTGCATCTTTTGAATTGAAATAAGTCGTCTGAAAGCAGGTTCCGTGCTCAGGTTCCTTCTAAGCTAATGGGTATGTTTGTATTGGGTAGGCAGTGGTAGGAATGAGACCAAACTGGATCGTCAAAGGGTTGCATTAAGTATGGAAACTTTTTTTATTTATAAGATTAAGAAGGCCAGTTAGTTCTTTAAAGCTACATCCTGGTCTAGAGTAAGATTAATTTTTCTGGATTTCAAATTGTGTACATACTGAACCTACTTAAAGTCATGCATCTTCCGTCTACCGTATATAATTAATTTACTTTGAAGTCAACAACAGAATTCTTTCTACACTGTTTGAGTTCATACTTTGTTAAATATGTACATCCTAATCATCGTTGCTTTATACATGGTAATGTCACGTACTAATAGTAGGTTTAATTAGGTTTCATTATATTGAGTCCATGCATATGGGTGAAAGATTCCCGCTGCGACGGAAAACAATAACTCGCTCACTCGCTATATTGAGTATTTGGATCCATCATCTTGATGGGACAATAAGTCTAGCATAAATATTCATATGGTTTTAAACAGACTACTTACAAGCAATTACCATTCAGCTGTATAACGAGGAATATGGACAAGCTTGGAAGCATTTGTCAGAAGAGACTCATTACTTGATCCTCCATCACTTGAATCACTTCCCATGATCGATTGTAAATAACTGTATCAAGTTGTATGGCAAGTTTCTATTTCCATTTCTAACAATATAACTTATATTATAAGCATAGGTGTTGTTTTTCTTACATCATATTGGTGGCAGTGCAATGGTGCTGCATGGTAATGGTATTAGTAGCAATGGCTGCATAATGTATGGGCATGGCCTTGCATGTGATCAGTTGCGTTTGGACTAGCACTCGTTTCAGATAGTGCATTAAACATTCATTATTCCTTGTCTGAGAGAAGTCCAGACTCTGAGGAGATTAATGTAGTTATGTAGACGTACATCATACATGTGAAATTGATTTTTGGTTCTGTAGCTTGATGAATTATGAATGATGGCAAACAATGGATTGGTGACCAGACAATGTCTGGAGGGAAGTGAACCACGTACTATTAAGTGTATTTACATGCTCCAGTTGATGTGAGAGGCAGTCTTAGCTAACTGTTATTTTTGTGTGGCATAATAATCGTCAGAATAATAATGTAATTAGTTATAAGGACAGAATTTAACTAAATTTCCATCGGTCATTGAACTTACGAAAGCCTTGTGGAGATCAAGTAGTACTGTATAGGAATTAGGATGCCATGTTCATTTGTTCTGCAGAAAGCTGGTGTGTTGTGTGTGTGCGTGTATATTTCTACAAACGGCAAACAAAATCCAAATCGTTCTCATTCACACATGATATGTTGACCTTCTTACTGAAAGCATCCAATAAAGCCAGCAGATCGGCAGCCGATCGGCAGCAGATCAGCGATTGTGGTTTAATCAGCCAACGAGGTCAACATTAGGCTAGCATCACTACAGTACTCTTGGCAGTGGTCATCTAAATTAGAATTATTCCAGCATCCATTCCCTTCATCTGGATCTGTTTCATTAATTCTGAGATTAGTCTTGGAAACCTTTCCACCATGGTCATGATTGTAATGAGATTAATTGTATGACCTTTAAATGTTTTGAGAACAGGCTAAATACATGGATGGTGTCTTGAAGCAATTTGGTTGAAACACATTTTGTAGACAGTCGCGTATGGGCGAAATATATTCCCGCAGCAACGTAAAACATTAAATCAATCAATCAATTTAGACAGATATATGTTAGTGTTTATGAAATTGATATGTCTGATTTATCATCACATTAACTCAGGTTGTCATTATAATAAAAAATTATGTTAAAAATAATCAATAATATAAAATATAGTTCAGTGCAACAGGATATCGTATTTTGAATTTATGCACAATACGTTTTCTTGTGGTTCAATGTTCTATCCTAGAACATCGACCACCAATTCTACCCTGAGCAGGTCATTCCTGAATATGACATAATCCTGAGTATAATGATAAATCCCTCCTGAATATGACATAATACTGAGTATAATGATAAAGCTCGCCTGAATATGACATAATCCTGAGTATAATGATAAAGCTCTCCTGAATATGACATAATGCTGAGTATAATGATAAAGCTCTCCTGAATATGACATAATGCTGAGTATAATGATAAAGCTCTCCTGAATATGACCTAATTCTGAGTATAATGATAAAGCTCTCCTGAATATGACATAATCCTGAGTATAATGATAAAGCTCTCCTGAGTATGACATAATGCTGAGTATAATGATAAATCCCTCCTGAGTATGACATAATCCTGAGTATAATGATAAATCTCTCCTGAGTATGACATAATGCTGAGTATAATGATACATCTCTCCTGAGTATCACATAATGCTGAGTATAATGATAAAGCTCTCCTGAATATGACATAATGCTGAGTATAATGATAAAGCTCTCCTGAGTATGACATAATCCTGAGTATAATGGTAAATCTCTCCTGAATATGACATAATGCTGAGTATAATGATAAAGCTTTCCTGAGTATGACATAATGCTGAGTATAATGATAAAGCTTTCCTGAGTATGACATACTACTGAGTATAATGATAAAGCTGCATTGCCAGCACAAGCTCTGTCTGTCACTACTATGCTGTGTCATCTCAACTGAGCCCGTTCCTGTCCAGCTCATGAGCTTTAGTCCCAGACAGAAACCAGAGACTTTCCTAGCTTATTGATTATTTCTCCTGGCTGCCATGCAACAGAGGAACTACATGCCTGTTGCTTCTACATAGGACACTGGCCTCTCAGAGTCAGACATGGCTGGCAGCTGGAAGTGCGTTCATACCAATGCAACCCCAGTTTGTCCTTACATCCTGCTGATAGTGGCTCAGTGTGTTAGGGAGTGCTGCAATTTACTACTAAAATGAAATTTGTCAAAAATGTACGAGGTTTTTTGTTAAATATCTGATGGCAACTCTTTCATAACATTTTTATAAAATTGCAAATCAAATCAACCTCAGCTTGTCCTTATGTGCTGCTGCTGGTGGCTCAATATGTCAGTAACCATCTACTACTAAAATGAAATATTAGGCGAAGATTTATTCTTTTATTTTATTTATTTATATATTTTTTTGATGGCAAGTCATTCATATCTTGCTATATTATATCTGCTGAAGAGCTAGATCTGCTCATACCAATGCAACCCCAGATTGTCTTTATCAATGCTAGTGGTTTGAAGTATGTCATTGGTGCAATTTACCACGGAAATGAAATATTATCTGAAAATGTTTTATTTTATTTTTTATTTTATTTTTATGACAAGTCTTTATCTGCTGAAGAGATAGATGTGTTCATACCCCAGATTGTCTTTATCAATGGCAAAGTATGTCAGTGGTGCAATTTACCACAGAATTGAAATATTAACTGAAAATCTATTATTTATATATTATTTTCTTTATGGCTGCAAGTCTATCATACTGTTATTTTGTTGTCTCCTGAAGACTTCTGCGTTCATTAATAATATCATTACACTACAGTCTATGGTAAGCAGTAAGGGTATATGTTTATTTTAGATCATCAACTGTATCAGTGTATGAGTCATTGCTTAGATAGATGACTTCAAAGAGTTTTGACCTTTCCTCCAGATGATGAATTTTTTTAATGTTTTTTATCTTTGTTCCATATTGGGAGCCTCTAATTTACATAAATGTTAATTAATTTAAATACCATTCATCATATTCATGAGAGGTCAAGTGTTATCTTAATATCCATCATTTGTTTAATGTTACTTTAGGCATTAACCCTCTACCTGGTCGAGTGGTCACAATCACTGTTGCTAGGGATGTATCAAATTGCTTTCAGAAGGGAAAATGTTAAATTCAACTTGAAGAGAATCGCTTTGTATTTGTGAGCATTTAGTTTTGGGCTTTTTAAAGGCATACGGTTTATGTCATCAATGACAGTTGCAGTCTATTGGTGTTATTTTCTAATTCTTTTTGGATTTGTTTTTCAGTGTACAATGGTGTGTGGTTTATGTCATCAGTGACAGTTGTAGTCTAGTGGTGTTATTTTACTGTTAGGCTGAGAAAGTCTGTAGTTTACAGAGGAAACCTTCCATTAATTTTACAGAGGAAACCTTCCATTATTAAATGGTTTGAAGACGGTTGAAGAGAATGATTTTTGACATTTTAAAAATTATTTATTATAACAATAAAATTGATGTTATTTTTCTTGTGTTCTCCTCACAGTGGTGGTAGTGACCGGTGCTTCTGGATATATTGCAACTCATGTGGTGAAGCAGCTACAGGAAGGAGGCTACAGGGTGCGCGGCACTGTGAGGAGCTTGCAGGATGAGGCCAAGGTGAAACACCTCCATGACCTGTGTCCTGATGCCGCACACAAACTGGAACTGGTGGAGGCCGATCTCACAAAGCCGGAGTCGTGGGACGCGTGAGTACAATGTCACGGATGTCACTGATCCTTTCCTTTTTATGTGTAATTACTGTAAATCACGAAATTAATGCGTCATTAATTTAATGCGACCTCTAGATTTTAGACGTAAATGCGACACCAATAAAATGAGAACGGCCATGTCTCCACTCATGTTTTTTCACCAGTCTTGCCTTTAACGCGCAGCAATTAAATGCGACAATACGGCAGTCGCATCTATCGCATTAATATTCTGATCGCGATAATTTCATGATTTACAGTATATCTTTTTGAAATAAAAAGTTTACTCATACTCAAATACAATTCAATAATTTACAATTAAATCTGTATGCATTATTGTAGCATTATCCTATTTTCTCTATTTCCCAGAGCTGTGAAGGATGCAGAGTTTGTGATCCACGTGGCCAGCCCCTTCCCCACCCAGAGCCCCAAGGATGAGAATGAGGTGATCCAGCCGGCGGTGGAGGGGACACAGAGCGTACTCAAGGCATGCGTGGCCGCCAAGACAGTCAAGAGGGTCGTGCTCACGAGTTCCTGTGCCGCAATATCATGTAAGATGGCGCCAGATTCGAGGATTGGTAGTGCAGCGGTACAAATCCTGTCCCAGGAGCCCTGCATCAATGTTCATTATGTCTTCAATCTTTAATTTTAATCGTGAAATAATATGTTTACTTCTGATTTTCTATTCAACATTTTGAGCAGATTGTGTGAACATATATTTCAGTATAATCAAAGGGGAGATAATCTTCATATTTTATGAGTGCTTCATGCATTTGTCAAAAGTATTTATTTGGGAAACGTTTGCAATTTATCAGACACATTTAAGCAGCACAACTCCAGAATAACTGATCAAATGTGCTCCGGGGAAATGCTACAATGAACAATGCTATGTTTCCTGTTCAGATGATTAATGTTGCACACATGTGCACTGACCTTTTGATGGCAAGTCATTCAATGTCCATTAAATTTACCACTATTTCTGTTTCATGTATTATTTGAAAAAAATGCTACATGTATACAGTATAGTAACAATTTGATTGGCTGGTATTTCAGGGGGCGGTGCCGCAGCCAACACAGACAAGGTTTGCAACGAGGAGGACTGGATCGACGTGGAGAAGCTTCCTGACGCGTACGCCAAGAGCAAGACGCTGGCAGAGAAGGCAGCCTGGGACTTTATCAAGGAACTCCCAGGTACTCGCAGTAGATACATAGCTTTGTCTGTCCAATGTACAAGTTGTTGTGTTACGTCGCAGTGGGGTCGGGTGGTAGTGCAGTGGTAGATCCCAAGTTCAGATCCCGAGTTCAGATTCTGGTCCGGGGAACCCATGTTGAAGATGTAAATGAAGCACTAGTAAAATATAACTATTTGATGAGTTGGTTATGGAAGTCAATATTGCATTATATTTCTATTTTCTATATTGTGTATATATATATGTAAACGTATTGATATAAAGCTTAGATACTAGTATATGTCAGTTTTAAAACACAACGTGCAATTAAGCCATCTACGCTTTTACCCAATATAGACCTCGAATAAACCGGACACTCACCTATAGTATAACGCACTGAATCTGAAGTCCCAGTCCCATCTAACGCTAATTAAGGCATATGCGTATAACTGACTTTGTATATAACGGACAAAAATAGCAGGTCCCAATGAGTATGTTTTATGCGAGGTCTACTGTATAAATTCATTTAAAGTTATCTAAAATGTTACTAAATATACATAAAGCTTAGATAACTGTCAATATCAAATACAAGTGGATTTACTTCATCTAAACTTCGACTAACCAAGTTTTTGTGTTGCAGATTCAGACAAGATTGAGTTGGCGGTAGTGAATCCATCGTACGTCATGGGGCCAGTTCTCCACGGGTCACAGTGCACCAGCATGGAGGTACGTCGCCACAGATCACACGTCAACATCCTCCTACATACTGCACTTTCAGAAAATATATAAATTGCATTGGTAGAACAGTTCAAATTTTAGAAGTAGGAATGAGAATCTTCCGCAGATCCATGGATTTCTAGGCTCTGGAATCCTAGCTGTTTCAGCTGAAAACACAATTTTCCTATTCTTATCCCTGTACGTGTTATAATAATTGCTATGAAACACATTTGAAGGGCTTTATATTAACTTCTTGCGGCACTGATCCCTGTGTCCTATCGGACATGAAACTACTTGCCCTGTAGGTAAAGGAGTTGTTAATGTGGACTTTCATTTTGTCCACCTTTGGATAATACCAGTCCTGGGCAAGGTATCATTTCTTGAAGCTCTCCATATTTACTACGAGACCATATGGACTCTCGTAGTCATCTCTAATACATGGGGATGGTGCACTTACGAGAGAGATATCGTCTCGTTAACAAATAGCACACAGCACTGAGTGCTCTATGGCAGTTTATGGACTGGTCAGTCACCGATAAAATGTTAGATGAAACAGTACCTTGGCAGACAATCCTTACCGCTGACCCCAATCTGAGTAAGACTATTATTAAGAAATGAACATGTTTCAGGTGGTCAAGAGGCTGTTGGAGCGTGCAATGCCGGTGGTTCCCAAGTTGAACTTCCCCGTCGTAGACGTGCGTGACGTTGCCACAGCTCATATCAAGGCCATGATCACACCAGAGGCAGCAGGTACACACGTGTAGACAGGATGTCAACAGCTGTTATCTCCCCTTTCAACAACTCTTATCTCCCCTTGGATAATTCCATTTGTCCCCAGTTATAGATCACAGATTTACTGTAACATTAAGCGCTACAGATATGAGTTTCCTCCTGCCCTAAACTGACAAGCCATGATATGTATGAAAGAATATTGAATATTGAAAAACTCTCAAAAGCAATAAAAATGAAGTTTAACAGGATGAGTGAATGTCGGAAAAAGGACCATGTATTTATTTTAATGATTGTACGATACGAATATTTCTTCGAATGTTCATGATTTATCAATGTTATTTATAACTGGAATTCACCATGGATTGCTGAAAAGAAAATGTCATGGCAAGCTGTGAAACTAATGCATTCATTTATTCAATCATTAAAATGTGGTCAAATATCCGTGGCATTACATATTGAAAATTACAATTAATTTGATATTATTTGTCCGTGATGCTTACCACATTTAAAGTAAACTGCTGTAACTTTCTATAATGTACTTCTGTCTCCTTGTGATATTGTTCAAACAAATGGAGTGGTGTTTTTATCCCTATCCCTGCTGGATTAGACACAGGTAGAGCTCTTTATGCCTACAGCATAGAGAGGGTAAACATTTCTTTTGTTTTTTTTGTTCATATTTCCAGATTTATGATGATATATGATATGTCTTTCAGGACAATATTTGAAGAAATTTCAAACAGAATTTCCTTGCAGTTGGAACTATTTTCATCAACCAACGATTTTTGCCGTCGTTGACTTTTCTTTTTCCTTTACAGTGGATTTTAATTGTCATTTTGTTTGTAGGAAATCGTCATCTAGCTGTTAATGTCAATATGTGGATGAAGGAAATGGCTCAGATTCTAGCTAAAGAGTTCAAACCGCAAGGTGACGTGTCTTTCATTTTCAGCTGTCCCTACACGGACGGACAGACGCATGGCACGTGCATGAGGTCAATGTTGTGAGGGAGGGGTTGTGTCGCATCATGTCGTCACTAACAGTTGTCTGCTTGTCATTTACAAGGTGTATCATGCTGACGTGTATTTTCTTTTCATGCAGTGCTTTAGGTTTGCCACTTTGCATCCTCTGTCCCTGGATTAACTGATGTAGAAAGTCGTGTGGGAAATTGCCGCAAAGAAATGTGTTTTTTGATCACTCGTGTTTATTTTCTGTAATTATTATAAATGATATTACATGAGAGAATATGTACACACTCCTACAATATGAAAACTGGCAATTTGGATAACAAACACTGTTTTCTGTCTTTTTGAATCAATTAGGTAACAAAATGAGAAACAAAATGCACACGCTCACTTTTTGACTTTAAAATTGTTGAAATTCAAAACAGAAATAGTAAACGATTAATCCTATTAATGTTGGAATTTGAAAACCGGAATACGTAAATTATTAATCTTATGACAAAGAAAATGTCATTTTAAGAAATAAATTCCATTTCCAATTGCCATAGTTTTAGTTGAAAATTAATGTTTTTCCAAAATTTAAATAAACAATAAACCATTGTCATTGGAGACATTGTAATTGGGTCAAAGATTCCCACTGCAATGTAAAACTAAAATTAACTCACTCATTGAAGACTTCATAGAATTAACTGTCTATTTCAATAGGTGTACCCCTCACCTACACTATTGTCGCAAATAGGTGAAAGATTCCCGCAGTGATGTTAAATTCCATATTCACTTACTCACTCACTTACACTATTAGTATTAGATCTAATTTTTATTTTTCTGCTTGACATGTGTGTTATAATATTTGTGTGTTAGCTACTTAGCTATGTATTTGCTTATATGCGCAATATTGTATGTTTTCAATGTGCTTTGGCCCAATGCTGAGCAGCTTAATTAATCTGTCGCATTAATGCTAACTGCATGTTGTCTGCACGTTCTTCTGTAGGTCATCGGCACCTTTTGAACAGTAGTAATTTGTGGCTGAGGGAAATGGCTCACATTCTTCACAAGGAGTTTGCTCCGCATGGTGAGTTTTGCCTCCCAAGACGTACTCCAATGTTTATTTGGAAACCTTGCATCTGGGTGCAGATGATGACTGGAGTACAGCAGAACAACACAAGGATGTTCCAAGTACTACACCCCAACCCACCTGTCCTAACCCAGCCACTAGTTTGAACTATGTGCCACACACCAAATCTCAACCAATCCAACAAACTCACCTACTCCACCCTAACCCTACTCAACCAAGCCATTCATCGACGAACCACACGATAGCCAGCCAACCATACATCACCCAACCAACCATGCATCACCCAACCCTCGCATTACCCAAATTTCACATTGCCCAACTGTCACATTGCCTGACCCTCACATTACCAAACCCAATTTTCACAGACACATTGCACAACCTTCACATTGCCCAATCTTCATATTGTCCAACCATTACATTGCCCAACCTTCACATTTTCAAACCCTCACATTTTACAAACCCTCATATTTTCAAACCCTCATTACCCAACCTTCATATTGTCCAACCTTCACATATTACCCAACTTTCACATTGTCCAATCTTCACATTGCCCAACCCTCACATTTTCAAACCCTCACATTTTCAAACCCTCATTGCCCAACGCTCATATTGCCCCGACCAGATCTCATCAAGCTCACTTCCTAGCCACTGGAAAAGACTGATTTCTGGATGAGTAAAGTCAGGATGAAATGTATTTTGAGTAACAGCTACGGGTATCTATATTTGAAGTGTTCAACTGGTCCCAAAGTTAAGCAAACACAGCTTCATTGTTCTTCACCTAAGAATTGGAGCATGTAACGGTGGTACGCTATCAATGTCTGGTGCATGATTTTGCATGTTGATCGCTTTCAACTTTTGCTGTATTTCAATATATATATATTTATTTACTTGATGCCTATTTCTATTTTTATGCCAAACGTACAGAGTTTCTTATAATAAAATGACAGTCTGATATTTATCTTAATGGTTTATAGTAACAGTATTTATTGTTAAGTAATCGCAGCAAATGTTGATGTTGCAATATGTAAGCATTGCTACACTTTTCCTGTCATAACTTTTACAATTTTGTAAACAGCTGGTAAAATAATCATCTTGGTCTTGCCATGTTTTCAGTTTTATACATTTGTTGAAAAATTATTGAATTTTTCGTTTCCAAAATTATTAATTTGTAATATATATTTGTTTAAGTAACATTTTTCTATTATATTTGATGCCTATTCGATAATGACTATATTTGATAATGACTATATTCGATAATTACTGCTGACATGTATATATACTGTCCACTGACGGTTTTACTTACATGTGACCTTTCTGTTCATAGGCTACAACGTTCCAACCATGAACTGCCCGTACTTCGCTCTGTGGATGACTAGTCTGTTTGACAAAACCATTAAAATGATCTTACCCAATGTCAACAAAGTGTACAAGTTTGACAACACAAGGGTAAGAGTATTTTGTGTTAATACTATGTGACTGTCATTATTAGTCAAACGCTCTAATATTCAACACATAAATTATTTGGAGAAAAAAAAAAGGAAAAAATCAGACAATAAAAATATGATACAAACATTTTGGTTTTTTAAAATCATATTAAATTATTAAAACATTACTTATTTATTAAATTAAAAAATAAATAACAATTACTATTTGGGGATTAATTTGGGTGTTTCAACTATAATAATAGAGAGATAGCTAGAGAGTGTACGGTATTACATTTCATTAAACAAAATAATTAAATAATGTTTTCACTTCAATTACATGTTCCAGTTTCAATGTACTATCATCGATACTTGACTGAATTAATACATTTAAAATATTTGTTTATTCCCTTTAAAGAAATATTGTCTCCCCTTGGCTTCAGATGAAGGATGTTCTGGGTGTGACCCCACGCGACCCCAAGGAGACGCTAATTGAAATGGCATACAGCATGATCGAGGGTGGCTTTGTGAAGAAGTCCAAGAAGTACAAGGGACCCAATGCAGGAGGAGATGAGGAAGAAAAGAAGGAGGACGAGAAGAAGGAAGAAGAGAAGAAAGAAGGCGAGACCGAGGAGAAACCAAAGGAAAATGGCGAAATCAAAGAAGAGAAGGGCGACGGAGACCTGAAAAAGGAAGAGACCGAGAAAATCGATGAAAACAAAGAAACGGAGAAGACAGAAGAGATTAATGAAGAAAAGAAAGAGGAAAAGACCGAAGAAAAGACAGAAGAGAAGATTGAGGAAAAGACCGAAGAGAAGAAGGAAGAAACTCCGGCGGAGAACAAATAAATGTATACTGGTCAGACTTTTTTGTGTCATCTCATCGCAGTGTTACAACCAGGGGTTTACAGCAAGGCCGGCGCTCCAGGATTTAGGCTATATAATTATGTGACAGTATTTCTGTGTCTGCTTCCTGTCAGGGGAGGTAACTGCTGTTGTCTGGCTGCACCATTGTCACATTGATTGAAGCATTTTTCTGGCAAATCAAGTTGGAGAACACTGTGGCTTTGATATTTTTGTGTAGCTTTGGTTAGTGTGACTTTTTTAAGTCGGTCCATCTTTCGTATGATTTAACAAGCAGACATATGCCCATACTGCTATAACACCCGTCGTGGATATTGTCGTCCACTGTGACTGCCTCTGGTTCTGTTCACTGTACTCCAGTTTACTCAAATAATGTATCTGTACATCATTCTGTATTATGTATTGGACTAACTGACGATTACCAGCTCACAATATGGATTACATATTTTACTATCACATTTCTGTTGTAACAGGTTTTGAGCTTTGAAATAGAATCGAAGCAACTTTCAACGTTGCTTGTTTTCTCGACTTGACATGTTCACAAGGTGCATTAGTCGCCATCAGGGCTGGAAATTGCGAAGCATGGCCTATTTCTCAGTGAATTATACGCAGAATTTTTCGAGATATAAAATGTATAAATTTGATTTCACTTGTAACATCTAGCGTATAGAATTTTGATTAGAATCTGATGTTGACATGGGGTTTCTTCACCACTTTTGGGGGTTGTGTCTTTCAAACATCCAGTAATGTGTTTCACGTGTGAAGCATGTGTTTCGCATGTGAAGCATGTGAAATGTCAATTTGTGTGATGCTTACGTCCAAAGTGATATATCAATTTGTGCCATTGAATTATTGAAGTGTATTATTACCCTGAATGTTATGTGCCTGTTTTGGAAAGAAAAAAAGACGTTCTAGTTTCGAAATATGTGTAAATTTGTGAGCTTCGTAACACTGTTTATGATAGATTTTGTGAACGTGTTCAGAAATCCATTTTCATTCACTTTTGAAGTCACTATATTTGGGACCATGCAAGGATATTCTCTGTTTATTTTGTGTGGTCAACAGTATATATATTGTCAATCAAAAACACCCTATTTTGATGCATATATATATACATTTTTTTGCAAGCAAATCAAAATTGGAGCGAAAACCTTGTAGAGTTCATGATGTAGTAATATATTCTAGATTCACCCATTAAGTTTTGTAAATTTGACTGAGGTAATTTTATTCCAATGCTGAATTTTTCTCAACATTTGGAAATTTGCACTTTCACTCAATCATAAAAGAAATGTTGATTTTTAAGACAGACAGCCTTCTGAAGTAATTACATGTTCATTTTTCTGTCCATAATTGTTTATGAAATGTATAATATAAAAACCTACTTAGCATTTTATTAACATTTTATTTTTATTTCTACATTTTTTTTTATGATCTGCTAATGTATTTGCTCATGTTATATACAGCCTGACATTTAGTTCTGTATGATACTACACTGGAATCTTTACTTTCCACCATGTCAATAGCAACATTCATCTGCGAGAGTTATGTTCTTTAATCCTAGAAACCAACAAAATATGTTTCTCCAACTGTTATGCCTTTATTTGTAGTTTTTGTTTAGCCGTGGAAACGATTGAAAAGGTGAATATTTCCTTACCAGAGCGAACAAAATGTATCCATTTTTTTTTTTGTAAATCAATATGAACTCAAGCATAAATCAGTAGTTCGATTTGGGGGTTTGGAGGGGGGGGGGGGTTAAAGGTGCTTTGCAGACCAGTATACTGTCTATGTTGTGCTGTCACACACATACGCCTTGATGGAGGATATAACATCATTCATTCAAACAGGGCCTTACTGACCCACCCATAAGCCCTGATTGAGGACATAATAACATGTCTTCAAACAGGACTAATGGACAGCATTATTACTACCTGTTGTATGCCTACCAACATCCACACACACACACACACACACACACACACACACACACACACACACACACACACACACACACACACACACACA
>JAVCKZ010117677.1:0-22733 GCA_034780755.1 Lepetodrilus elevatus | reverse complement strand
GCGATACGTATCGTATCGTGAGCCTGGTATCGTGATACGTATCGTATCGCGAGATAGGCGAATCGTGGCACCCCTAGAGAGTACCTAGGATGTGTTCCTTCTTCCAACAAGTGGATTGATTTGAAAATGCCAATTTTCGCTCAGCTTGGAATGGGTATGAGATTTTTTATGCAAACCTTCTAGTGCCTGAAATGGCATCTTGGATTGTATACTCACTAGGGAGTCAAATAGGATAATGAAGGCACACTTACCATAATGACATAGGTAATAATATTAACATTAAAATTAATTTTAATGCAATGCAATGCTTTAAAGATATTGTGCAATACAAATATACATTATTATTAATATTATATTTGCAATAAATTCTACATGCTTACATCTGTCTCATCGTATACATATGTACTAGCCCAAGCATTTCCCACATTCAGTTCATTTCAAACTTGCCACTCCACCTCAACTGGTTTCCCAGACCAGGATTGTTATCTTATTGGAGTTGACACTCCCAAATTTATCCTGTTCCTAATTAGGGAAGTTAGATAACTTGGATATATATAGTTCAGCTGAGTTACCTGCTCCTGATAAATGCACCATTGATGACTGGTGTTTGGAACAACCCTTGGTTATCTGAGTGATAGTTTGTCTGCTGTTAATGAGAGTTGTTGATCGAGGTCTTAGTGATATCACAACTTGCCTGTTTTGACCATTCATTTCAGATAGGAGACACTGTAGATTTCTTTTGATCAGTGCCTTTGAGTAACTAGTCTAGATCCTCGGCGCTATATACATTACTTATTATTACAGTATTATTATTATTATTAATATTATTATTAGTTAAACATGAATTTCATATTAATTTATTATGTGTGTTACAGTATTGGTACTCGTAACCAAATGAAAGATAAAATAATCAAAATAAATTCAATTAAATGTAATCAAAGCTTATTTTACCATGACGTTGACAATTGTTAAACAGTGCAAACGAGCGTTTAGTTAGGCGAGGCTTCAATTGGCTCCGGTCAAAGAGTTCAAATTGACGCCACTCGCGATTTCCTGAGACTGTAACGAGCGAATATCATATATATCTGTTTGAGCGTTAGTTTCGGATCTTATTTTAATGAGACTGTGACAATACACTGATGCAAGTAGTTACTGGTATGCTATAAGTAGAAATGACTCAATGTTGGTAGTAGGTTACATTTCTTTTCCATTTCGACATCGCAAACTTCTCAGTTCTGATTGCCCATTTTGTTCTTTCCAGACACCAAATGGATATCTTTACGTCTATAGACATTTCTCTAATGCATATAGATATTCAAATTTGATTACCTTTGACAGGATTTGAACTCAGGCCCTTTGGCTCTGAAGTCCAAGTGTTCTACCACTGCACTACTACCCACCCCTGAATCATATTACCGTAGTATTATGATTGTTTCTGAAAGGTATAACTTCCCAAAGAATTGATCATCACGGGTGAAAGATTCCCGCTATGACGTAAAACAATAATTCACTCACCCAAGAATTGATGAATTGATTCAAACTCGGAACCTTTGGATCTGAACTCTGATGATCTACCAACTGCCCAGTATTGTCATCATAATCATAATTTGACAGGGTGTTTACCTAATCAACATGCATATTTACCTTATATTCCTCATTTGTAAAGAGGGCACTGCCGATTGCGCTAACATGATTTTTACTGAGAGGCGGCGATGGAACTCTCAAAGCTGGTCTCGGCCCGCGTCCCGGTCAAACATATCTACTACTTGCTTGATGGCCTATGAGGAATGAACTTTGGAATTGTAAGACGTGTAATTCTAGAGCCAATACACTTAGTACTGGTGTAATTCAAGATGTGTACAGAATGAATACCATCAGTTCTATCCTTCTACTGTCAACAGGATCTATTTCAAATATCACCATAATCCGATTGGTTGAAATATAAAAGTGAATTGCAATTTTCAGTTTCATTTTATAAATAATATATAAATTGCATTTGTTAAAAAAACTTACAGTTATTTTTACTATCCAGTTGTATTTCATCACTGTGCATGTCACTGTCATATCAACAAATATTTATGCTATATAAATGTGTATAATAATGATACTAAATAATAATAATAATAATAAGTATTGTTCAATGAAGTCTTTTCTTGCTAATTAAAGGCTACAAAATATCTTGAAAATGTTAAATCAAACTGTTCATGACTGGATGATTTTACTATGGTAACCAGTTACTTTTACTATGGTATGTATTTTTTGTTGTTATCGCTGGCCTATCAACAAGTCCATGTTATGTTCAATGAAGTCTAGTCACTCTAATTATAAATATTACATGTTGATGGTGGGAGGCCACTATGACCCGCGAGACTCGGTACTTGAATAAAATGTCAGTCAAGATGAGAGATGAAACACTCCAACTGAACTGCGACATAGTAATATATGCAAATGAACGCGAGCCAGCAATATGACCCAATTTGTAAGTTGATACGGGCCGAGATAGTGGTCGGTGTCGTGTGTCTGTACCATATAGGTCCTTTCCCTGGGTCCTCCAAAGATTGTGAGGCAGTCACATGATAAAAACATTAGAGAACGCGCTATCATTTCTGTGCCTGCCTCATCCTGATTCGGACATCGGTGACAGGCAATCTAGTGTCCGTCGTTACTGGTGGTACCTGTGCAGGTAAATATTCCAGTCATCTCATGCCGTACATAAAGATTGGTCTCCGCGTTGCCTCGCCAGAACCTACCCAGAACAGAATCGCAGATTGGTTGGATGTTATTCATGTTATTGTTATTATTTCTTGCCTTGTAATACTTTTGTTTATGTGTTCGTGAAGTATTTAGTAAAATAGTTTTTAGTTTTTTTTCCCTGGTGTTTTGGCATACCCGGTACATATTTTCTTTATGCTTTAATGTTAAGTTTTGTGAATCGAGACCGGATTGTTTGCGATTAATCAAAATGGCGGCAGTTGTGCCTTGTATTCCTGCTCCTCCCAAAAAGGTATTCAATAAATCTTTAAATTTACTTTGAAATATTTTGTTTTACTTTGAAATATTTTGTTTTAATTTGTTATGTTTTGTTTTTATTTGTTTTTATTTGAAAAAAAAAAAAAAATAGGATATGTGTGTAAAAAAAAAAAATAGGACATGTATTTTATATTTTTTTATTCCTTGAATGTTCGAGGATACCAAGATTTTGCGTCTCATGATTTAAATATTAATAAGTTTGTTGACTTAACCCTTTCCTTTCGGATGTGACATCAAGCAACAAATCAACCACTCACTGATCAAGATTGAAATATTTCTTCATTCATTATTTCAGCTCTGCAGAAAAGTGTTTCTGGGTTTATACGACAGCCGGTCCTGGCCCGAGCCCGACTCCAGGGACGAACAGAGAGTGCGAGATTTTATGGTCCAAAAGTATGAGAACAAACGGTGGTACGTGGCTCCTACTGAGTCTATGAAGGACGAAGCCAGACGTATGAACGAAGTGACCGCCAGCAAACCCACATCACACAGACCTCTACGATCCATGCTCGGAGAAAGCGCCCCCAAACTTGTAGTTCAGAACAATCAGGTGAGCGTCCATGTCGTCAGTTTCTTAATGGATTTCTATTACGTATACTTACTCTAAAACACACATGGATATCCACGTGTGTTTTATCGTAAGTATATCATAGAAAAGAAAATATGTAGATTTTCTCCTTTACATGCATGGCCAGTTTCCATGGAAATGCACTAATTTGTTTGTCCTGGGTCCATAAATAAACAATAAATAATTTTTTTTTTTTTTTATATATTTACTGTATGTATCCATTATTTCTTTACTTCAGGATAATAAAGATATAATTATTATTATTAATTAAATATATAAACAGGGGGGGTCAATGCATTTCATGCCAAACTATAGAACATGATTGTTGAAAACATATTTTGCATAGTAACTGAAACCTATTCAGGTAATATTTATCGTCTCTATATACAGTATGTGTGTCATTTTTAATCTCCTTCCACCTACAGTGACCATTGTGTTGACAGTGATAGAGATAGTCTCTATTGTATTGATACGATATGACCAGCAATGTGTAATGTTATACCTGTAAGTAAACTACGGTATCTTCTGCTATGTTGTTACCTTTCTCCTGTACACATTAGCATAATTAGCATATATAGTAATACCTGTGATAGAAAGTAGTGGCTTGACTGGCAATTAAGATTAGCATACATATTATCCATTGTTATATTCTTGGTCAGTAAATTATTATTTCTGATCAATTTTATTGTCGCATTCTGATTAATAGAATAGAAATGTGTTGGTAAATATAAATAAGAAAGTATAACATAATAAAAATAATAATAATAATAATAATAATAATACATCTTTAAAATAATAATAATCATTTTTGACACATTAATTTTACATTCTGATATCTAAAATAAAAACATATGTTGGTGATAATAACAATAATATAATAATTATTATTATAATAATAATAACATACAGTTGTATATTCGCCAAATCTGTGCTTGTCATTATTACCCCTATTAATGGATGAATGTACCCACATTTTTCTTCTCAACACCCTGGGGTGTATGCAACCCAAGCTGCTGTTTAAGGTGCTATAAAGTTTATTGACGATGTGTTGTTGTTTGCAGTCACCACAGATGAATCGCCCGTCAGCGACCAACCCTGGGCCCATCGGTGTCCCACCCATCACAACCCAGAGTACCACCCCCCCACAACCTACAGCCCCCGCACAGCCCAAGCCTCAGCCGGGGTCAGGGTTCGATCTACTGGGTGAACTCGGAGGCGACCCCTTCGCCTCGACGCCACGTGCACCAGTAGCAGGAGGTAGGAATATCACCACAACAATTAATTTTAAACAATGTGACACTAATATTTTCTTGTGCAGGAAAGTCAAATGTCAATTACTTATTTTTTTTCTCTCCAAATTATTCATAATGTCCAAATAAGTGCATTGCTAATGTGGAATTTGTGCAGGCCTTTTTGACAAGTATATCGTAAGATCCTCTTAGTTTGTGATATCAGAGGTGCATTCAGGCTGCACTACTTTTCACTACAGCATATATAGTACAATGTTGTGCTATTTTTAACTATGGGGTTGGACCTCATAGTGTTTTGTATGAAAATTAAAAACATGAAGCTGATAATTGTGAACAATTAATGTGTAGAGATGGTAGGTGAAAAATCACCACAATTTGATGTGAAATAATCTTAATAGAACTAATGCCAAGTCATATGTCATAAAATGCCAATTTCTGATGTATTATGATATACCTGGCCCCGGCCGAGATCACAAAACTTTTCGAGTACAATTTTATTCTCAAGCTTTAATTATGTGATTGTTCCATGATTTCAGGTGGTGGTTTTGCCGATTTTTCCAGTTTTGGCAGCCAGCCTAATCCTACCTCTCAGCCCCCGCCACCATCTGCATTCCCTATGTCTAGTGGTGAGTCTCTCGCACAGCAGACCTCCTTCTTTTACTTTGCTGGTTATAGAGAAATACAAAAAAAAGGCTTGGTAAACTCGGGACCAGGGTGAACACTGGGTATTTTGTATAGAGGTTCCAGTGCTGGAAATTCCGCAAGTAATAAGGGGGTCCTTCCTTTTCTTCATAAGTCCAATGTTAATGGTTTCCAAATCTTTAATTTGCATGGGGTCCCATACATACCTTTAACCTTGCATATTTTCAAATGACACCCCCACCCCCCACGCCCTAACCCCTTTAACTCCCTGCATGTCCCAGGGAACAGGAGATAAACTAAAGAACTGTGCCTTCGCCTAATCCGGCAGGGAGAGGATTAATTCGAACACTGGGTTCTAAATTAAATTCCTGTCTCTTTCCGTCATGCAGCACCCCTTCAACCCATGGGCAGCGCCACGACGGCCACCGCCCCCAACACGGCGTCAACGCCGACCCAGCCAGCCTCACAGCCCGCAGCCCAGCCACCGCCGTCACAGCCCGTGCTGGGCGGAGGTGACCGGTACGCTGCTCTGGCCGATCTAGACAGCGTCTTCGGCACCACCACCACCAGCCCCAATGGTTCCACGCCGTCATCCAGCACCGCGCCAGAGTGGACTGCGCCACCTCCTGTCACCACGGTGAACTGGGGCGGTCCCACAGCGTCCTGTGCCAGCTCCTCGGTCCCGTGGGGCGGACAGGCTCCCGGGGGAGGAGGGGGCAGCAACGTCAGCTGGAACGGCACAAACAGCAGCAGCAGTGGGAGTGCGCAGAGCGGATGGAACAGCCAGCCTCCAGCCACGGCTACTAGTACTAGCGCTTCTACTGGTGGGTGCTGTTTTAGAATTTAGCTGTCGTCGTGTAGGCGATGTTTTCATTTAATGAAGTGATAGGATAAGAAATTGCTGAAGAATAATCTGGACTTAGTTATTGTTTAAATTTTATCGTTTTGGTATTGTTTCTTGAAGTTCTCGTATCTACTATGATGGCAATTATTTTTTTCAGTATATTTCTTTAATGAAAGTTTATTTTATATTTTTTACCTTTTGTAACCTTATTCAATTTTGGTGATCGGATTGAATATCATTGACCCAAGGACCTCTTTTGTTTTATTCAGAATTTGGATTAAAGTTACCAAAGTCATAATGCCACTTGTACAGATATCATTAAAATGGGAGAGGATCTTTATGTTTGATTTGTAAAACAACTATCCTTTCTATTTTATTTTGTTAGGGTTCCTACTCTTTTTCCAATATGATTTTTCTCATTATTATGTTTAGCCAAGTATCACATGTAAAACAGATTCTTTGACAAAATTGAATATTAAGAGAAAATATAATTGTCAAACTATCAGTACTCTACTGTTGTAATGAGCACTTCTATTTCTGTTGGAATATTAAACATGTTAAATTCTTCCATTTTGGAAAATGCAAGAATGTTGTGTGATATTTGGCTAAGCATACTTTCTTTAAAAACATATATTTATGGTAATTTAAGTTATCTTAATTTTCATATTATTTTTGGTAAAAGAATAATTATTTTTATTACTGCTTTTACACTTTCTTTCATTATTTTTTGCTGTATTCACTGTCAGATTGCCAGAAAAGCTTTTATCGGTTAGGGATGCCCGGAAACCCATTTGTCGTCTGTACTGGTAACCATGGTAACCTATCCCTATTATGCATGCACAGATAATGTTTGTTATATCCTATTTACTTTTGGAAATCCTTGGCTGTTTTGACGTTTTCTCCTGCTTCTTTGACTTTTGAAAACAGGAAAAGTATGAAATTTAAAGTTAATTTCAGTTGATACATAGTGATATAATAGAATGGTACGTCTGTAAGGTAGGATTTTAAAAAATAATAGGTGTGATGTCACTATCTTGCTGAGGTACTACTACACACACAACTGGTTTTTATGGAATCCTGTTTTAAAGATGAACCATTCTATGGAGTAGAAAAGTTATGTATCTATTGAAATTTATCTAAATTTCATGTTTTGTTTCCCTTCGAATCTTGTTTACATATTATTTTGTTTCGCATAAATGTGTACATTTCTTAAATATATTACAGTTCTTAGCAAACTATTTTAATATAATTTACTGTCATGGGCCAGTATACAGTCTTTCCTCAAATATAAAACTAGTCCCAACTACTGGGGTCCGTTGCTCAGAACAGTTGTAGCGCTACAATAGTTGTAACTGGGCTCCTGCAACAATAGAAAGTGTTCACCCTACAATAGTTGTAGCTACAATAGTTCTGAGCAAGGGGGTACTGGATGATTTCAGATGTTGTGTGACTGAGGTGCAATACAACATTTTACTATAAAGTTTTTTTGTTTTTGTTTTTTAAATGAACAAAAATGGGATCCACAATTTATCCGAATCCACAGAGCATTGAAGGTTGTTATATCAAGGGTGCACTGTGTGGAATACATTTGGTCAAAACACCTAGTATTTGTGGTATTAATCTCATATACGATATAGTGGCCTAACACATTTGGCTATTTGTAAATTTACAGCATGTGTACATTTCTAATATTTAGCTACAATAGCTATCTATTATTTATTATTAACTATTTTTTAGTGACAGATTTGCTG
Source organism: Lepetodrilus elevatus (assembly GCA_034780755.1). Lineage (NCBI taxonomy): Eukaryota > Metazoa > Mollusca > Gastropoda > Lepetellida > Lepetodrilidae > Lepetodrilus > Lepetodrilus elevatus. Next base: position 14,648 of record JAVCKZ010117677.1, on the reverse strand, counting down.
TTAGCTTTATCGATGTATGACAATGTTTTGGCATTTGTTTTAAAATATATAATTTGTGAATATTAGCTTACCGTAGTATCCAACAAGTGTGGCAGTTTCACAAAATTATTGTAGCACTAATGCAAGTTATTAATTGTAGTGCTACAAAGATTTTGTGAATCTAGTCCTTGCATTATTTTCTAACAACAAGTAGGTACGGTATATCTGCATGGACCACTAAATATATATTCAACAACATTAATTCAGGGCCAGTAATGTTGTAACAACAAAGATTTTCCAAATGTATATACAATTCAAAAACTAATTTCATGGTTCTAGACTTTCCTTGTCCTTTTTGTCCGATTAACAGTTGTATTTCAATTTATACTTAAACTCCATATTTCTTTTTATTATGAATGCTGTGAACATTCTTGTGTTGAAAACAATAATTAGAAAAGAAATAATTACATTTGTTTTACTGTATAGCCATATTGGTAGCAGTCTAAACTGAAGAATCACATTTAAATATTACGATAGTTTTACCATTGCTGCTTATGTCTGTTACAAATTTCATGCATGGAATTAATTTTATTAAAGGTATACATTCACAGATTTCGATGCACATTTTTGACTAAATATATGTTGTGACTGTACGTTGATGTAAAGCTATACAAAATCATTGATACTTGGTTAATGCAATAATTTAGTCAAAATTAATCATCAAAATCAAGGGGTGTGAGTGTATGCCTTTAGCATTCAAGGGATTAAATTCTTCCATTATTTGTCACAATTATTGACAATGTGACTAGCAAGGCATAAATCGATGTTGGATTAGATCAACATTTTAAAGGCATACAATCATGGTTTGTCGACATATTTCACTATCAAACATATTTTATCTGAATGCTGCATTTGATTTGTCTACACAAGTATATATTGTGCAGTAAGCTACATTTTACACATCGTTCACTGGTTTTCAATATTTTCGTTTATTTTATTTTTGATCTTGATGATTTTTTTTTATAGAAAATTTAAAACAAAATATGAAAATATTGAAAACCACTGGGACGTGGGTAAAATATACTGTATCATTGCTCAATATACTTGTGTCGACAAATCAATTGCACATACTTTCAGGTAAGAAATGTTTGACAGTGAAATATGTCGACAAATCGTGATTGCATGCCTTTAATGCGGGAGTTTATCTGTTATGACTTTTCCTGCGGCACTGTAGAAGCATGGAGTTCTTGCATGATCATACAGTCTGGGTTTGGATAGGGTGACAGTGGATGCCGATTGCAACCAGTAATTTGAGATAGCTTCTAAGTAATTTAACGAATCAATTTTTTATTTATTTTTTTATTTAAATTTTAGTTATTTTATTTTAAGACATGAAAGATATTGAATATTTATAATGTGAAGCCTCCTCAACAGTTAAACCTACTATGGGGAAAAAATAATTTGAATCACATGTTATTATTTTCCATTTAAAATTTTTAAGTATTATTGTAGATACTCCATTTGTAATCATTTTACTTAAAATTAAATTGTATTTATGGTCTATCCACTATGGATCGACAATGTGTCTTTTCATTGATTTGTATATGATCATGCAGTGAGAATACTATTTTTGTTAGTATGATTTCATACTCAAGCCCAATAATGTTATATGGGAATGTTTGCAGTTGAGCATGAAACCGTACTCAAAAATGTTTCGTAATCTTGGGGCCTGATCTAGCTGAACTTTGAATTCATGGAACACATGACATCTAAGATAAGTGTATGAATAAATTATTAATTTTGTTTTCACAGCTGCCAATCCATTCGGCGGAGGCGCCCCCCCTACTCAGACTCCTGCAGCTACTCAGGCAAATCCATTTGGCGCGGGGGGTCAGGCAGGATTCCAGCAGTCTGCAGGTTTCGGTCAGTTCCCCGGACAGCCTGCAGCTCAGCCTGCCCCAGCCGCGTTCGGACAGTTCGGCATGCAGAACGGCGCTGGCTTTGGAACGACGGCAGCCGGATTCGGCTTCACACAGTCAGCACCCGCAGGAGCGAACCCAGGAATCGGTGCTCAGCCACAGGCAGGGTTCCCAGCTGCCCAGCAGCCCGGGTTTCCCCCGGCGCAGCAGCCGCAGGGCTTCTCCGGGGGGTGGGGCCAGGCTGCACCACCTCAAGCACCGCAACCGGCCGGCAATCCTTTCATGGTGAGCAGCGCATGTCCTCCTCAAATGTCGACGGGAACTCAGTACGGTGGTGGGAGTGTACAGAGTAATACTCACAGCACGGGCTGATGCCGCTTCTACTAACCTCTCGTTTCTCATCCTCCTCCTCGTCTATCAGCTGACACAGATGTAGATCTTGCCCTGTGTTCGAGAGTCTTGTCTACCTGCCAGGGATGAAATGCTTGTCGAGTTCCAGGGCAAAAGAAAGATTTTATCTTTTAATTTTCTATGAGTAATAAATTTTAATGCCCCAGCACATCGTATCGAAATGATATGTGCGTAGTATGTTCATAACACTGCTCAAAATCTGACAATCTATTAAAATCTGACAATCTGACAATCTATTAAAATCTGGCAATCATCATTTCTTGGCCAGATGTTACTAAATGTGTAAATATTGAAGAAAGATTTTTCTTTCTTAGTCCATGCATTTTCATCCCTGGCATTGTACAGACAATAGTACAGCATGGTCGTCTTAGTGCTTGACACTAATGGAAAGCTGCATGACAGTTTCTTAGTTGGTGATGTACACCTGGTGCTACTAACAATGATGGTGATGTGCTCAGATTAGGGAAGGCATGTTTGTTAAAGATACCATTTCATGATATTGATGGAAACCCAATAAGTCCTTCATACACCTGCCATGTTACGTAAATCGCTGTGATTTCAATGGGCCATGTTGTAAAGATGACGGCGCCAATGGTACTTTGCACATGTATGCCTTTCCCAATCATGGGTGCGAAACAGGTCGTATGCTTTGTCGTCAGGCCATGAGATTACGAAACCTTCAGAGTATAATACAAATTATATGGGGATTTGTGAACAAAACTTTATAATTGAGTATGAAATCGTACTCAAGTTTCGTAATCTCGGGGCCAGGTTATGTGTTTTATAGTCATCTCTAGCTTTTGAATTGTTCCTTGTATGCTACTGGCATGTTATAGTTTATCTGTTGTGCTGATGCAGTGCTCCCTCGATATATAACGCCCTTCGATGCACCGCGGATTCGGATACAATTTCTTTTTTATTCTCAAAATTTGTTCTTTCTTTTTTTTCTCCAATTATATTCGTTGCGGGTCTTATAACGCGGGTGACATGTCATAGACCCCAAATTCAGCGTAATATCGAGGGAGCACTGTATATGTAGTGTGGTCATTGACATTTGTACTTACCTCATAGGATTGCACTATTTGTTCTGAGCATTAACCACAACTAACATGTCCTTAGCTTCATTACAAGCTGCAGATGTCTTCATCTTAATGCATACATTAACCCCATAACACTAGAATCTTATATCCCTTTTGTCATTTCATTAACCCCCGTAGTGGTCAATATCTGAGGCCAATTTACCATGCTCACTACTCTTCTAGCTCGAGCGTCGCAAATGGGTGAAAGATTCCCGCAGCGACGTTGAGCTCCATATTCACTCACTTATAGTTTGAGTGGCGCTGGGGTTAATATTTCGCATGAGATGGATTGAATTAGTTCTTTACGTCGCAGCATGAATATTTGTAATAAACATTCTCTTTTTAATCTTGCTCCATGTATCATGGAGAGTGTTGGAACAGAGCCTGTATTTATAGTGTAGATATACATTATAACAAATGCTTTCTTACTGTAATACTCATTCAGGGTTCCACTTAGGTTTCAATTTTTGAGAGTCCCTGGGACGCATGTTGATATACTTATGAACAATTTTTATAAATATAATGTGTCCAAACTTGCAATTTTTGCGTATGGGACGCAGGATCGCGCGTTCGGAGAAACACTGCTCATTATTATTTGCCAACAATATAGTGACACATTGAGATTCTTTGTCAATAAATGTTGTACATACTAGTAGTCCTCTAATGAATGCTAACACTAACAAAGCGTACCAATTCATGGACCTTTTCTTTTCAGCAAATGTTTGTAATTTAGGAAATAAAATGTAATGTTCTGTTTGGAATTGTGGTCAGCATGCTTTACTTGTGTTACCATTGTTGTGTTTGTTTTCGTGTCTTGAAATCCACATTAATATCCTTTGGTGAATTGAAGCACAATGTATTGAAATAGCATGCAAATTAAACTGGTAGTAAGCAAACAAGTACTCCCACAAAATGATAATCTGCAATACAATTCTCCACATTTCTGTGATCACGAAATTACGATTACAAACGTGGATGTAAGTGAAATCTTGAAAGTGGCTATAAGCCCCAATTCAATGAAGAAAAACAAAAAGAAAACATGCAAACAAGAATGACTACCGCACAGGGTTAGAAGTTCCCAATCACACAGCAGATCCGTTCATTTCTCATGGGCTAATAGAAATTTCATGTTTTGTTATTTATATCATTATTCGGGGAAGTCATTTTGTAATTAAGTTCCATCCCTGACAACACTGAGGCCTGTTCAGAAGGGCGAGATTACGCGAGTTATCGCATGACGTCACATATGAAGGATGAATGTTTCCAAGAATATTTCACGCGTGTACTCGCGGGTTTCGCACCCTCCATAACAGGCCTCTGATATCAACACTAGAAAACCAGCATAGTAACACCCAACTATCGAACACTTCTCTCACACTTTCTCGTCGCACACAGGTGAAAAGTTCCCGCTGCGATGTAAGTCAATAAGTATCTCACTCTCTCAGACTTGCTAGTAGAATTAGACTTCCAGTTACTGCCAGGTGCTCAGTGATGAAGACAATTGTAACAAATGCATTGGCTGTTGTTCAGTTAGATTAATTCTCCATCAAACAGTCAGATACATGGATACTTTTGGTACAATTGCAGCTCTAGATATGAGGTAACGGGTTGAATACACACATAATAAGGAAAACACCTATATATGAACAGTATCACAGTAATAATAATGTGCATATTATTCATGCTCAACAAAGCTTGATCATAGCGCAGCATTGACGTAAGGAGATGGAAAGGTACAATAATATGAATATGCATCACATTTTTTAACAACTGAGTAATACGCTAATATTCACACACGATCATTTCAACCTCTAAATTACCAAATTTCTGAATGCGAATAAAATGCAGTTACAGTAATGCATTCAATCAAGTACCATAGATTGTGAACTACAGCACATGTAGTGCTACAATACCTGTTCAGCCAGAATACATAGTACTATCAGTCTATTGTATTTTACTATGAGTTTTCACCTCACAGTATATTGTAGGCCAAAGGAGAGACAGTGAATGGTATTATATACAGTAGACCTCGCATATAACGGACTCTTTGGGACCGACTATTTCTGTCCGTTATATGCAAAGTCTGTATGCATATGCCGCAATTAGCGTTAGACAGGACCTGCGACTTCAGATTCAGTCTGTTATATGCGAGGTCCGGTTTATCCGAGGCCGGTATGTCCGAGGTCTACTGTACATGAGCACACCAATTTTCTATTGAACTCGTTCAGCAAGGTACTTTCAACAGAAGTAGTTTAGTCTGTAAAAAGTAGGATTCCGTGCCCTGTTTTCCTAGTAAGTAAGTTGATTGACCATCCATCTATCTGAGGCTTCCTAGATAATAGTTCCATCATAGGGTGGGTGGTAGCGCAGTGGTAGAACATTGGACAAAGGCCCTGGCTTCAAATCCTGTCTCGGGAGACCGGCAGCAATGTTGGTGAAAGTTATCTGTCGGACGCGATCATGATAGGATGTGCTGTCTGTCTGCACTGTGGCAAATACAGTTCATCCTTTCTTGTCTATCAGTACCGGCCAGTGCTTGCAGGTTTACTGCAACATTCAGTGCTACAGATGTTGCAAGTTTCCTCCTGCCATGAACTGGCAAGCCGTGATATGCCACCATATGTGAAACACCAATTCAAAAATAAAATCCCCAAAGCAATCATAAAATGTGCAATTAGGAATCAAAGTGAGTTGTCTACCTTGTCTGCTAGATGGCGTGATAATGACCAAGCATGACAGGCCAATATGTGACAGTCGTCATTTGTATGCTGTTTGCCGTCCAATAGCGAGCTGAACCTTTGCTACAAAAATGTATTTTTGGTATCAGCATTATAATGAAAACTTGAGTAATGGAAAACTCCATCAGATTAAAAAATGTTAAAGGGAATATTCTTTTAGTTATGACCAATCTACGAACACCTGTATAGCGACATTTTCTGCATAACATCATAGGTTGCTATATGGATGCATTCATTTACAGTTGCACTAAATCATGGGCAGACAATTTTACTTTGGTCCTTCATTGATAGGGTTTCTCCGAACGCACAATCCTGCATCCCATACACAAAAATTTCAAGTTTGGACGCACTTTATTAATGAATATTGTTGATAAGTATATCAACATGTGTTCCTGGGACTCTCAAAAATTGAAACCTAAGTGGAACCCTGATTGATGTGTTCTTTTTCAATATACAATAATTTTCATATGGTTATAGTCAATGTCTCTCGGCATTGAACAATACAGTAGACCTCGCATATAATGTACTAATTGGGACCTGTTATTTTTGCTCGTTATATGCGAAGTCCGTTGTACGCATATACCGTAATTAGCGTTAGGACGGAAAGGGACTTCAAATTCAGTACATTTTATGCGAGGTCGTTTTATGCGAAGTCTACTGTACAATAAATTTCATCTCGATATAGTCAATGTCTCATTGAAACATTATTAACTTTGATCACACTCGGCATTGAACAATACATTTTGAACGGTTCCTTGTCCGTTGTTTGTCAAATACTTGTTAATGACCTCCGACCTTTGTATTGTTTCAGAACGCGGCGGCATCTCAACAACAGATTCCTCCCAGGAGTAGTTCCACCAATCCGTTCTTGTGATGAGACTCCGGACTGTTTCTCAGCAGGAGAGTTTCTCAATATCTGTGACGGAAACGGCGAAGGATTGTTTCCATAGGAAAAAGGTTACCTTGGATGTCGGCCAATGTTCCAAATGTTACCATGGCAACAAACTGTTTTGGACTGCTATAGGATCAACTCCACAGGAGCCGTAGCAAGCTAGTGTGTGTTACCATGGTAACCATATCATTCCAAGGTGATGCATATAAGCGGTTTGGAAGTTTGTGACGCTCGTGATATTGATACCATGTTGTCATGGTGATATTTGCTGCCATATTGTCGTGGTGATATTGATGCCATGTTTTCATGGTATATATTGACGGAGAACGTTGAAATCGGCCAATAGATGTGTGATCTCTTTATGGTGCGATTTTACCAAATGACATTTTAGTATCATCACCTGTTTGCTATCTTAAATATCCAGAGAGAAGCTGCAACGCTAGCGCTACCTACCTGCAATTGAACAAACATTTGTGAAACTCGTCACTTTGGCTTTAGAAATGGAGCTATAGCCTATCGTTACATATATGGTATCATGATATATTGTCTTGTTTACTATGGTTACTATCAATGTTATCCATATATGATAACTTCACATTTGCATATTATTGTATCTCTTATTTGCCCCCCACCCCCAAGCCTCCACACCCAAGCCCCGAACCTTCCGCCTCGCCAGTACCTGTTATGTGAGATGGTCATGTGGTCAGTGTGTATGAAATGTTGGTAACTGGACACCTGGTCCACTGGTGTCCTATCTGGACACCTCGTCTACTGGTGTCCTATCTGGACACCTCGTCTACTGGTGTAACACACAGTAGCAATAGTGCCCTGTGTACCAGTCACCACCAAATGGAGGACATGTGTTAAAGACTAAGTGTTAAAGAATCCTTTGTTACAGTACACTGAAGAATCCTTTGTTTCAGTACACCCCGAAGAATCCTGTTACAGTACATGCTAAAGCTTCATTTGTTGCTATACACTGAAGAATCCTTTGTTACAGTAGACCCTAAAGAATCCTTTGTAACAACACATGCTAAATAATCCTGTGTTAAATGATACACTGAAGTCCTTTTTTTTTACTGCAAAATCCTTTGTTAATGAAGAATCCTTTGCCTGTCCGTATATGCACAAGGATGCCAAGACTAGAAGACTAGCGATGCCAGCTTCAAATAATAGCGTCACCGGGTGGCAGATTCCCTCAAGCCAGCCTGCTTCAGTGACAGTGTATGCGCGTGTGAGTGTGCTTTCTGGACGTATGCTGTATAGGCTCTGTCAATGTGCAACAACGCATGTAAATAATACAATTTTGGCAGTAAAATCTTCTGCTCTGCAAGCAGGGATCCAACTGTACAGGACAGGTTGACAACAGCGGCTGCGACGTCGCCGTAGCCAGCTCCGTCGTCGCCCATGCGTTAACCCTCTCCATGCTGATTGGCAACCGGAGATGGCCAAAAGAGCTGTGTCTGTACCTAATACAGCAGGGAGAGGGTTGCGAGTACCAGCTGGTGCCAATGTAAACTGTCTGTGGTTGCTAGTAATGTGCTCATCATTCACATAACTTACAGTATTCCGTAGCGGTGTCTTTCATCTGTCTTACCTGTATCATTCTCATTAATAAACACATTATGGATGCCATCTTTCATTTCTTTTTCATATGATTTATCTAAGTTTACATGTTGCGTTCAGATTTGAAATTGATGTTCGAGCTACTTGGTGTGTAGGAATATCTTTTCCAATAGGAATTTGAAGGATATGTTTATCTATATGGAGTATATTGTCACGAGATGCTCGGCTGATATTTATATAAGTTAGAAATTAAATCTTTCAAGTTTGGAACTATTGGAATTCCAGAACTTTCTGTTGAGTGATGTTAATTCTGGATAAAAGATAATATTGCTTTCCATCTATGTCATAGCTCCATCCCTATAATGACTAGTCATTGCTAGATTTCATCTCGTTCTCTTAAACAGCATCACAGGTTTGCATCCACAAGAAGCAGACTCTTGTGATAATCACTTCCTGTGCATACATCTTTTACAAAGAGAACATGTAACGGGCATTATTATAGGTTTCATCAGGAATAAACTCACCATCGGAAGATCATCTCGTCTAGTTGAATTAACACTGTATTTGTGACTTGTGACATGATGTATCTAGGTAAATATTTGTTTGTATAAATAGTCGCTGAATTCTCAATCGATGGGCATCTACATGAGAAGGAACATTTTCGATTCACCAAAATATTAAATAAAATAGTAGCACTTAAAGTTAAATTAATGCTGGCAGACATTGAACGGATGGCCACAGGATAATAACGGACAGTCGTAATCCTGTGCAATGCTCTTGGACTTGAAATTGTGGACTGAATATGTAATGTGCAGGGGTTGGGTGCAAGTTGTAGGAACGGAATGCTGTGGTGGCTATTGAGCCTGTTGTAGGAACGGAATGCCATGGTGGCTATTGAGCCTGTTGTAGGAACGGAATGCTGTGGTGGCTATTGAGCCTGTTGTATTATATGCTCCCAGAGCTTGTGTGCAAGTTGTAGGAACAGAATTATATGTTGATATTGAGCCTGGCTCCGAGATTACAAACTTTTCTGAGGACATTTTTGTGCTCAACTCGTGTGCTACCGGTATGCTAAAAAAACATTACGTTTTATGAACTAAATTCTGAGTCGAGTATGAAATCGTACTCAGAAAAGTTTCGTAAGCTCAGGGCCTGCTGCGGTGGGGGAGCAAGGAAATATCCAACAGAATGCGCATAGTCCATGTCAAAGACATTTTGTTTGTAATTTTTCTTTTTAAAAATACAATTTGATATTTTACATTATTTTTGAAGAAAAAGGTGATAAAAACCCATACAATATCAAAACATTTCCAACGAAACATAGTTAATAAGGACTACCGGTATGACTATGGTATTCGGTATGACTATGGTATTCGGTATGACTATGGTATTCGGTATGACTATGGTATTCGGTATGACTATGGTATTCGGCTGCTATGTGGAGGGGAAGCTGAATGTCATGTTGACATGCTGCAGGTTTAGATGTGGATGATACAAGTTTGTGTTTTGCAATCGATGTCCATCTTGGAGGTTTGGTATGCCTATAATTTAACAACACTAGTTTTACAGACTTACATTTGGCTCATGGCTTGATGGCATTAAAACTATGTATATGTACTTTACTGCCACACCATTGAGAAAGTTTTCTTTGGAATCATTTTGACCTAGCAGACATCTGAATTATGTCTCGTCATGCATATGTACTTGTGACTGTTTAAATAAGCTGTTGTCATCGTTTCCAGATTATAACACATGTGCATGCAACATTATTTTACATTCAAGATACATTTAACATATTTAATATTCCTTTAAATTCATGTAATTTTTATTTTTATCCTTGAGATACTACTATTCTTTAAGACAATGGTAATTAACCTTTTATTGCACAAACGGGAAAGGTTTCACAATGAATAATATACTAGTATTTAAGGTTGAATACAATTATTTGTATGCACTATTTTGTATATTTAATCCTTATTTAATCCATGAGAGTTTGGGCCAACTTTGAAATCTTGATCAGAATATGTTTAGATTCTGAAGTCTACTGTATTATGTCAATAATTGTGTTTGGTCATGTTGAGCCATTCATTTGTGCATGTGGATACAACATTATTCAACCTCAGATCATATTTTACATTAGGCGAGATCGTTTTCCTGATTGACCCCTAACATGTACAATCCTGTATACATCATCATCCTTCTATAGACAATATATGTACTATATTCTAAAGCACCAACATTCATCATTAGTTTAAAGGTACCTCGTTCCTCAGAATGATCGCAGGACTACAAGAATCGTAACATCATATTAACGTGTAAGAGTTACGACTCGTAGTGCTACAATCGTCAAGTAGAACCAGGGCTTGGCTAGCATCTTTTTAAGGTGAATCTATATATCAGAAATAATGTAAACTTGCGAATAAAACGAATACTTTCGTTAAACATATTTCTAACCTTTAGCCTTGATTTCTTGATAAGTTTATTATCTTCATTCTCGATCGATTTCATTGGTTTATGTATAAATGAGAGGGGCTCAAGCTAAAGCCATATATTGGACCAAACTTGCCATACTACCTGTCAATCAATATAGACTAATAAATGCCACGCCTCTCTGAAGAATATGTGTAAGTTATTCTAATACAACTGTTACTATGATGTCATTTGTCTGGCGTTCTGTATGACTTTGTCTGCTGTACAGTGCATAACTTGAGAATAACATAACATAGAACTTGTGAGTCTTGTTTGTTGATTTACGTTGATGGACCTTCAAATGCTGAAGCTTCTGACTTTGTTTGTACTCATTGTCAAACATTTCGACTACGATGTTACGCTCAAGCTCTAATTATATATGGGTATTTGTGAAATCATACTCAGGAAGTTTTGCAATCTCTCGCGATCTTGCTAGATAAGTGAGTGCATATGGAGTTTAAACCCTCTCTCTGCTGAAGGCGAGTTAACTTGTCCGATCACATGTAGAAATAGAACACTTTGATTTTATTCAGCAGTGAGAAGGTTAACATCGCTGCGTGAATCTTTCACCCATTTGCGACTAAAGATACAAATACTAGTATAACAAATCTGAATTTGGAATGTTTTATTCTGGAAAGATAAAATAAACATATCATATTTTATAGTATCAAAACAATTTCCCAAATGTATGTATACAATTTCTGGAGTCTAGGAAACATTACTATTTCACAACCAATGATACAGATTGTATACAATACACTTAATCTTTACAATTGTGTAAATTTCTATAACTACATTTTGACAATTTTCTTTCACTTGGGGACTATTCCACATTTTACATATTTTACAATTCATACTTTTTACTAAGAGGATGCACAATAACCCTTCAAAATATTGTATATTTACCAAATTGTACAATAACGTAGTCGATGAAGTCAACCAATGATGTACCTATTTATTAAGATACAAAATTCAGTTGAAACAACTGTTTTATCACCGTTTTCATATCACACATACTGTACTAACAAGCAAACCGACTGAGTACGGTAAGTAAATCTTTGGGGGAAAAGGGAAAATTGTCAATGGAAATGAATAAATTGGATGTTTAGTTGTCAGCTTGATTTCTGAATGTTAACAATGTCCAGCATTGTAGAAAAATATAACATAAATTAAAAATTCATAACCAAAAACAATGAAACTACTATTTCCATGAACAGGACAAGATATCTATTCCAGCGATTTATTTGGCATCTGATTTAAAAGAACTCCAAATTTGGACAGTAACCCAAACTATCTATTTAACTATCCGTTCAAAGATATGTAAACATATACTCAATATTTTACAGCGTTTCTTTTTGTATAGCCACGTCGTGAAAGGTCGGGGAATATAGCACGTACTCCAATCAAAGTACAGGTAAGGGCTAATTCATGCAAGGCGGAAGCTAGTCAAACATGTTCACATGAGTGGTTGTAATTACCTCCCCTTGATAATAGGCAATATGTGCGTATATACAAAAATAGTTGCATCTGTGATTGTGGTCTTAAGAAGATATGATATGCAAGTACATGTATCTATAAACTGGTATTAATGTAATTAATAACAAATGCGACATTGTGTATTAGTAATCCCAGTAATTTTGAGTATCCCATTAGGCTGTTCAGTTGGGCTACTCTAGGATGCTAACCTGACATTGAATCGTGTTTTAGAAAATCATATCCATCCAATCGCGTTCAAGCACATTACCAAGTGAACACCTACATTTCGATGGACTGTCTTGGTTCACCGACAAAGCTAACCTGTAACACTATGGTTGTTCCTGAGGTGTGGACAGTTCCGTGCTGACAAAGCCATCCTCGAGACACAGGCTCGGCACCTGCTCTTTCATACACTACTTATCTATGGCACTGTAGTGTATGTAAGGAGGCGGAGACCCTATGTTTCAGAAGATGCCACGAACTGACCCCTGGACAAATAAATCGGCGGATTTCTGTGGATTATTACCATGCCTGTAATAAGAATGTGAATCAAAACATGTTAGTTGTGTATAATTGGTCTCCTAAACAGACCAAATCAAGATTGACCAGATCAGGGGGCCTATTCTCGAAACGTTCTTACAATCGTACGACAATCTTAACGATTCTTATAGTATGGCTATGAACTGTTCCTAGGCTAAGAAGTTTGTAAGAATGCTTCGAGACTAGACCCCCAGGTACATAAACCATACAATTAGTAATCAGGAACTTCTCAACAATCTGTCGAATATTTCTCAAATGAGAACAATTTGCATAATCTATTCTGGAATGCGCTTCAAATAAAACATGTCTTCAGAATGATGGGCCGGATGCCAGTAGACAATTTCTTGATGACAGGATGATGACGGGACGATGACAGGGTGACGCAGTGTTCTCAACACCATCAGTAACACTCCTGTCTTACTGTCTTCAATATCACGTTCGTCTGGTAGATCAGGTAGTTCGCACTGATGAAGACGTTTTGATTTCTGAAACAGAAGGGCAAGCTCAACTGTTACATCTGAAATTTTGAATTGAAAATGTAATAAATATTGGTGTGCGAGTGCATGTGTGTGTTGTGTGTGTGTGTTGTGTGTGTGCGAGTGTGAGTGTGTGTAATTTGATTGACGGTGAGGGTCCAATCCACAAAATTATTGTAGCGTAACAAGAGTCAGAACTTGTACGTCTATGTGGAGTTATGACTTGATAGTTGCTATGATTGTTCTGGGGTAGATGTCTGTCAAATCTCCCATGCATCACAATGAAAAATTGCGAATAGCTGCAACTGGTTTAGAGCTGATTTAGTCCTCTCCTAATTTATTTGAATGTAGTCTGCAGGGTGTTCTAATCGAGTGACCTCAGAATGAAAATGCAGTGAAAGTGCATAGTATGCACAGTAATAGTAAATAAACGTACTGGTTGGTATCTCTGAAATAATCCTTCAGTGTGTTACTGAATTTCTTTGAGTACCGAACAAAGTCCTTCTTTCTGTCTTCAAGAATCTGAAAAGAGGATATCGAGTAATTAATACTATACTAATTAATATACTCTAAACAATTTCATACATTTGAATTAGATTTTCAATCACTTCATCTTGTAATATTCAATTTAAAATGATAAAACTGCTAATTATACTATTTGAAACTACAAGTCTGATCCAAATACGAAAATTGTGAATATCACCATTTAAAAGAACAACAAGTAGAGCTTCAGAGTGTAAATTATACAATGCTTCATTGAATCTACTCAATTATAGAAGCTCTCATAAAATATTTCAGTTTTGCCATAACAGACTGAAAGTCTGCATGTATGCATAGTTCAAAGTCAGTATTTTCATAGCAGAATGTCTGTGTCTGTTGGCTAGAACGACAATGTGTCAATGACAATATTCCATACCATTTACAAGAAAGATTAATTGGCTTATTGTTATTTGTAAAATAAAAGTGATTTAGACTCCAGGGGCCATATTCACGAAATGGTTTAAAGGCATAATATCACAGTTGATTGACCTGGATAATGGACAAACAAATTTCGATCTGAGACTAATTGCGCTTGATTTATCCACCCACAAGTTGTTATTTAG
>JAVCKZ010117566.1:0-22738 GCA_034780755.1 Lepetodrilus elevatus | reverse complement strand
CGGCTTGCGCCCCCCCTAGAATTGGACAAGTTTGTTCAATAAACATGTATTTTGTATTATGGTGAAATTATGAGCCCCATCTAAAATACACTTTGAGCCCCCCCCCAACCTGAAAGTCTGTATCCGCCCTTGCCTCAACTTATATTAACTGTGTCAGTCCTTGATGAGACCCTGAGAAATGGCGCTGGAACATTTTGTGGATGACGTGGTGATGACGTATGGATGACGTAGTCGCTACATTGGTGGATGAAGTCGCTGCAGGTTGGTTGACACCACCCCATACCATCCCATGAGTTATGGGGTGTGTGAACGCTTTAATATGACCTGTGTGTGACATGTTCGGTACACTGGAGCCAGAAGACAAGAGAGACTGGAAGACACATATTAGACCTCGTGTACATGCGTACAACTGCACGAAACACGAGTCCACAGTCGCCCTTCTACTTAATGTACGCACGTACTCCTCGACTACCTGTTGAATTAGCCTTTGGTCTAGATACTGAACCAAGTCCTACAGTACACCAAGTCATTACAGAAACGTCTGAGGAGAGAATACGAACTTGCTGTTTCGAAGTCGCAGATGTCACAAGCACACCAGAAGACGCAAAGCAAGAGCTGCCGTACTCGAGAAAGGAGACGCGATTCTTGTGAAGATTGTCGCCTTCTATTCGACGGTCGACACAAGTTAGCTGATAAATGGTAGGATAACGTGTACGTGATCTTAGGACAGCCTAATCCTTCTATTCCTGTATTATACACGATTGGGAAAGAGAATGGAGAGGGTCAAAAGAAGAGATTGCACAGGAATCTGCTATTACCAGTGGGATCACTCCCCAGACCAGATCAGCGGACACCAGCACCACGGACGAGGAAGGTTGTACCCGTTCCTCCTCCTAGAATATTAAGACAAGAACCAGTACAGTCTGACAGTGAGGAAGAGGACTCTATAAACATCCCCATATCTTCATAAGACCATCCGTCTCAGCTGTGGATACAGTTGATTGGCCAGCTTATGAACCGACAGAAGAGGAAGATAGCGGAGAAGATGAGAGAGAGCCGGATGTTCAGGATCATGAACATTGAACACCCAAACGATTCTTCCATAGATTCCGATGAAGATGCTAAGTTGAGAGTTCAGGACGATGCTGCTGTAGAGCCAGAGTCACCCTCAGGACAAGATGCAGAGCAAAGTCACAGAGATCCTCAGCATGGGAATCTTAGATCATCACCGCCGCCGAGAAGATCTGCAAGACCTCGGAAGCCACCTTCGTGGATTGCAAGTGGTGACTATGTCAGCAGTAGGAACCATGGATTGGAAGACGCGATCAGATTATCTCAAGGATTGCTACGTTCAGGATACTTGCATTACGCTACAAGTCAAGTAACTGATACGCTATTTCTTTTAGAGCGTATTCGATTCAACACTCGACCTACCCTAGGGTTACGGTCACGTGATGAAATTAGCCGATGAGGGTACTCGTATCATCATGAGTGTTTGGCCATTGGCTAATTTCATCACGCTAACGTTGGTCGATTGTTTGAAACGAATAGTGTCTGGAAAGTGATGGGGTCATCATTTTCTTGTGGGGTGAAGTATGTGGTAGTTGTAAATATTTGTATTTGTATTTTAATTAAGTACTTATCCGCTAAGAGACAATAGCGCTCTCTTTGTAATGTATTCGCTATCGGCAAAAAGAGCGTTGTGATCTCTCTTAGTGGGTAAGAGAGCTTCGTGAAAGGATACCCTGGTCCATAATATAAGGGCTTCTTCACCATCAAAGAAACATCAAATACTTTATTTCTACAGTATACAGCAGGAAGTTCCAACGTGCATTCAATTATCCGTAACAAATTACTCTTGTAATAGATTTTCAATACAGATAGCAAAAATGGTGTACAGTATTTTCGTGTGTTTTTTTTTAGCTGGTTTCTTTTTAACTGAATCCATTGATTGACTAGACTCTCTGTGTTGACAATGCAATTTTACTTTAAATCTGCACACGTCCCCAGTGGTCGGCCACAGCAAGGTCCTATACGTCTTTCAATTGTAGCTTATGAGGTTATCATGAATACTGTCCAGGGGCCATGTTCCCGAAGCTATCGTATACATAACGACAGCGTTAAGCCTTCGTAGAGGAAAATTTGATGATCCAAAAAGAGTCTAATTTTCCTCCACGAAGACTTAACGATGTCATAATGTGTACGATAGCTTCGGGAACATGGCCCCTAGACAGTAGTAGCAAGACTATGGACAATATATTACGTATGTAAATATAACATCATTTATATTACGAGCAGTGGAGTTTTGCGGACTACTACTTACTGACAGAAGGGCACACACAAGGGCCGGATACTCTTCCACAGGTGGAGTAACGTAAAGGAACACCGAATGTTCATCTTTCGCCATCATCGTACTTCTTATTACGTTTTACGTGTATCTTCATAATATTAACAAAAACTTGAGGAAATACTTCGTATGAAACATGGTCACATTCCAAGTGCACGTCGACAACACATATAGTCTACGTGCAGACTATATAAAAGACTACTTATAAATAGGCCTACTAAATTTCGAAAATTCAAAAAGATGTTTACTAGTGAGTTAATCTTCAGAGTTGATCGCATAGTAAATACTCGTTTGAAACACAACCCAGGGTTTGATAAGAAAACAAATGGGTCCGTCTGGGGTATCGTTTCTCGAAGCTCTCGTATCTACTATACGAGACCATTGATAAGCACTCTCGTAGCGATGTCTTATGCATGGCGATCGTGCATTTTTACGAGAGAGCTATATGGTCTCATGTAATGAATGAGAGCTTCGAGAAACTCTGGAGCATCCTGTACAAGACTACGTACTTCTGGCAACTCCAACCTTGCGATCGGGTATTTCAGGCCTACAATTAAGAGAGCTATGGTCTATCATGGTCTATGGTCTCATGTAGTGGATATGAGAGCTTCGAGAAACGTACAAGACGGCGTAACTCTAAGGTATTTCCAAGCTTAGCCGTAGGCTACACTATTGCCAATGTCGGAGATAAGGTTAATCTATAACATAGTTTCGTACAGGCGAACCCTGGGACCATGTACACGGACGCTATCGTTACGTACGTAACGACATCGTTGAGACTTCGTGGAGGAAAACTTGTCCCTTTCGTGATTATCAAATTTTTCTCCAAGATCAAAACCTTAACGATGTCGTTGCGTATGCGATGGCTTCGGGAACGTGGCCTTTGGGTATCGTTTCTCAAAGCTTAAATATCTCTATAAGTACTACGAGACCATAAGGAGTCCTCTAGATACTCTCGTAGCGATCTAAATTTATAATACATGGTTATCGTGCACGTACGAGAGCGCTATGGTCTCATCTTGGTGGAGGAACATTTGACTCTTTCTGGATCATCAAACGTTCCTCCACGAAGGCTTAACGATGTCGTTAGGTATACGACAGCTTCGGGAACATGGCCCCTGGTCCGCAAGTAAATATAATCGACTGAACAGGACAAAAGCGAAAGCCCCTCCGTATTCCAGATAGTGTAGGGTAGTTATGTACATTGAGATAATAATTGAGGAGAGACACTCAATCAACGTGACTACAACACATACATATGCAAGGTGCGTGATTTCCCAACTACAGGAGTTTGGAGGATTAGATTTGAAGGCCTCACAACATTTAGGTCCTGGGTATTTCCCATTATCCTAGCTACCCGCTACCAACAACTCGCATAGGTACTCAGGGTCAACATATAGAGCGAAGAACTTTCAGGCTGGTCTCCATGTGGGCAAAGGATGAATCAGGACATGTATTTACTTATTATTTACTTATGTTCTTCATCAATCTGGCCACGATTTATCGATAGAAACTTGAGTTTGAGATTGTGCCCAGCTGAGATTTCTCCCATTGACTCAGTGCTCACGAGGACATCCCCACCAAGGACGATGACCTGGTGCCCGTTACTCAACGCTCTTGTAGTGCTACAATAGTTGTAACTAGGCTCCCGACACAATAGAAAGCGTTGACGTTACAATAGTTGTAGCCTACAAGAGCGTCGTGCAACGGGCACCTGTACAGGAACCAGACCCAGGTTTCTTGAAACGAACTTGAGTTTGAGTTTGAGTTTGAGTTTGATATTTCTCTCATTGCTGTAACCTGAGTACAATCTCAGCTGAGTTTGAGTTCTTACTCATTACAGCATTGGGAGAAATCTCAGCTGAGAAAAATCTCAACCTCAAGTTTGTTTGAAGAAATCAGCGCCTGGATAAACTTCATCATCCCATTGCCAAAACCGGATGCACATAATAGTAGGCGTATACATGTTGGTAAATAGAACAAAATATTCGCAGAATCAGTTACATATTCCCGAGTAGGAACGGCATGCATCTACAGTTTGCACTTTAAAAGAGAAATATGTATGAAGTAAGATTCTCTAACGTTTAATAATCCAGCTCAGAGTTCTGAATAGACTACGCACATCATGGTCAAAAGTAAAACCACAAGAACATCTTTCCGAGGCGCTGTTCAGCACTGATGGTGCGTTTTCGTCATTTATTTCGGTTTTGCTACAATGACTGCAAAGTATACTGCTGTTAAATGTTAATAGCATTATACTATAGGCCTAATATTATGATGTACCACCACCTTTGACACGAGCAAGCGTATTTTGCGCGTATTCGAATCTTGGGAGCACTGATGGCAACTGACAGAACTTCTGCCGTTGCCACTTGCACTGTAGTATCAGTGCAAACCTGCGTGATGAAGTGCATGCTTTATCAGCTGTTTATTAGTTACTTTTCTTCACATTCAATCTACTTGATATAGAAGGCACTACCCAATTCTGCGAATCTTTGGTTCTATTTTTACTGATAAAAAAGTGTAAATTCGTGAAATATGAGTGAGTGAGAGCGAGTGAATAATTATGGAGTTTAACGTCGCTGCGGGAATTTCACCAATTTGCGACGATTCGTGAAATATGAACGAGTGAATATATGGCGTTTAAATCGTTCATATTTCACGAAATTTACAATGTTTGTCAGTAAAGGTGTATAGTTGGTCACAATAGTGCTTTACATATAAAGTAGTAATATGAATGATTACTATTTCAATGTATACTATTATATTAATGAAATATATTCTAATACTTGTATAACATTACGGATATTGTATTGTATGTTTTTAATGTCAGCATAGCGTAAACCTTTTAGAACAAACGTCTTGTCATGTCTTGTGATGCATTCGTCAGCACAAGTCTTGAAAACAATGGCCTCCCAGCAGAGTGAAAAAAAAGAAGAAGTTTTTCTGCGAAGGTCGTTATATTAAGGAAACCAATCAACATAGGAATACGCCGACACACCTCCCACCGATAAAGATGTTTAGTGCCCTACGGGTAACATATAGTATCACGTTGGGTTACCCACAGTGGCTTTGTTCAGATTATGAATGAATTAATGTTTTACGTCGCAGTGGGACTATTTCATCCATAGATGATGCACGTTACATCACTGAGCAGTAGGCCCGAGATTACAAAACTTGTCTAAGTACGATGTCATGCTAAACTCATGTTTTGTTCATAAAACGTCAGTAAATTTTGACCTTCAGCATGAAATCGTACTCATGAAATCTCAGGGGAAAAACAAAAGACACAATACTTATAACAAAAAGAGAAAACCTTTTATTTTTAATAAGAAGAATATACCTACATGACAATTCATATCTAGCGGAATACATTATATGTAGAATAATGATATAAACACAATAAGATATCACAGATATTAGAGAATAATAATAAAGACAGTTTGTCCCCAAGACAGTTTGTCCCCAAGACAGTTTGTCCATTAATGGTAGTCTAAAACTGTACAAGTAAAACTCAAACATCACTCATTCATTGACTTCAATAGTTACTTTAAAATTTGGTATCTCTAAGTTATAAAACCACTCAATAATATAAGTATTGCATACAGCGAGGTGTCAACAGAAAATCTGTCAAAATGTTATTCAAAACCACAGACTATATAAAAGTCTGAAAAGAATGCTTATTAAAATAATATTGAACAACCATCTGTATGCAACAATTTATATTATCTATGAATAATAGACTAGTGTATTAAAATACCACAAACAGTAATATTGTATAATAATAACAAACAGATCTAAAATCGCGACTAGCTTTAAAAGGAATACTATTAAAGGTACAAGACACTATACTAGACATCATGCAAGAATCACGCATTATAGGTATTTCAGTCAATCAATGTTGTGACCATTTCGACACATGAGTGGCACTTGGAAATGTGCATCTTTCAAATCTGCCGATTTCAAATTATCGGGTCTATGGTTAATTTGTTTATAATATATGCATAAATTCATTGGTTTAAATAGTATGGATTGAATACAGTTCTTCGTGTATTCTCAAGAGGTAGATATGACAAATGTTTAAAGCCATTTTCTCCAACTGTTCAATCAAGAACATACGATGCCCCGTAGATTCCAAAACTGTTTGGAGTACAATTTCATGCTCAATTCAGTTTTGTTCACCCTTTATAAAAAGAATTCTTGAGCAGAAAGTCATACTAGTATGGTTTTAGTCCAGAATGGTCCATGACATTTATATTATTCAAATGCTCCACTTTTTTCTTCGTCTGTATCACATCATAATATACAATACAATACAATTCATCAACAACAAAGTATATTTAAAAAGTACATTGCATTCTATGACAATTTTGTTAGTGAAAACGATATTAGCTTCGTCATTGGCAGATGAAAAAGCTAAACATGTCGGAGGGCAATTGTTGATATCAGGATACCCTGTGGCAGTTTTGTGGTAGTCCTTGAGCAAAGTACATGCATCTGATGCTGCATACAACATACCGTACACTGGATGTATAATGATGTTGTCACATATGCGCAATGATCAAATTCATACTTGTGCACACTATTTTGATTGTACTGTATTTCAATCATGCATCAAAAGACTTGCAACTGGTTTGATTGTATTTCTATTGAGATTCAAGATTTAGTAATAAATTCATGGTGCATAAGAAATAAATATAAGTATTAATAAGGAAATAAATATATAATTGGAGAAATATTTAAGATTAATGTTCTAGGACAACTGGATTGCATTTTTAAAAGTCTTTACAATGTATATGCCTAGTTTCACAATATGAGTGAGTGAGTGAATATGGAGTTTAACATCGCTGCGGGAATCTTTCACCCATTTGCGTCGATTCACAAAATGAAACACAAGTTTTGAAAAGTATACTTTGATATTATTAAAAAAATAAAATATTAGTCTTCTCATTGGATATTTTATCTTTGGTACTGAATGTTTTTTGACATTGCGACATTTACAATTCATAACATTTATAATTTGATTACACCAAAAGGTTTGGCCTTAGATTTACTATAGACTTACCGTATACTTATTTGTTCAGAGAGTTTTAGATACATAAATATTGATTGATTATTGTTTCTTAATAGTAGCTACAAGTCATAGTGAATAATAATATACTAAATAAATTACTACACAATAACTAAAAATAAATTTGTTTAATATATATCTTTTAAAAAAAGCTAATCTCTACAGACTAAGTATTAATTACAGGTACTAGTATAAGGTAACCTGTCTGTCATAAGATAATATCACTTCAACTTTTCCATCAAATATAAGTACGGTAATCATTTGCTCATTGTAACATCATTTACATTTTCTCTCTCTTCTTTTTGAAAGCATAAACATTTTTTTTCTTTATTCACACTTAAATAATAATTATTGACATTTTCGTTTTATATCAAGGCAAAAATAAAAAAATACACAGAAAACGTTACAATGCACATGAATTAAACAGTGAACCATTTCTCATCTCAAAAACGAACCATAACAAATTCTATATCAAAGATTGAAAATCACAAATACATTGTACACGTTGTATGAACATTTATTTTGTTATAGATTTATGGCAGCATATGGTATAATGTTTTGATCTATAGCCCCAATAAAATATTTTGTATTTCACAAAAACAAATTTTAAGTCATAATGATTATGATTCACAATTTTTGACAATTTGACTTGGCTTGGTTGTAAAGATTTCCATAAATTCTACCGAGATTATCGTTGAATATTAAACGATGTGATTTCCCGCTAAGTTTCGATGCATTTTCTGTCCAGTATTTCCCTCCTCCAAGATGAACAAGGCTGAAAAATAAAACAGAAAAATAATAATAAAATAAAAAATATACACATAACACTGCTCTTTATGGCATCTCCGGTTGCCTTCAGCATGGAAAGGGTTAAAGGCATATTTTTGATTGAATCAGTTCTTAACATCGCAGGAGGAATATTTCACCCATATGCTAAAGTAAATAGTTCTACAATTTCATAGATATTGATGTAATCGTTTTTGCACTAAAATATTCACTGTAAATATCAAGTTTTTAAAACGAAATGAATGTAAATTTCAACAAACACAAAAAAAACTCTGAACAATCTATATAATGACAATTGATTTTAAAATATTATTTTGAGCTACACACAACAAAATAGTATTGAACACAGGAAAATAAGAACTTGAACAAGGAAATAAAGTGAAATGAACCTGTTAGCTCAGGCTTTAGTAGAAGAGATACCTCCTGGATCTGGCCAATCGGGTGTCAATCTCAAGGTCATCCAGCGAGTCGTATAATGGAAGTCTCCGTCTGTAAATCTGTAAATGAATATTTGCAAAATTCCATTGTAATATGTGTACATGTTTCACGCCAGCGTGCAGGGCTCTACATGAACTTTTTGAAGCACCCATGTCCTGTTGACCATGGAACTACTTCCCCTGTAGGTAAAGGACTCGCTAATGTGAGCTATTTCATTTATCCGCCTATGGAAAATACTTGTCCTGGCCCCGAGATTACGAAACTTTTCTGAGTGCGACTCCATACTCCACTCTGAATTTTGTTCATAAAACGTCATGTGATGTCATAGCCTGAGTACGTATGCTATGACGTCACATGACGTTTTATGAACAACATTATGAGTTGAGTATGTAGGCGTACTCAGAAAAGTTTCGTAATCTCAGGGCCTGGGCTGGCGGACAACCCTGTAAAGTCATGGCTTTGCTTCAGAAACTAAACTCTACAAGTCGTGGCCTTGCTTCAGGAACTTTAACTCTGCAAGTTGTGGCCTTGCTTCAGGAACTGCAACTTTGTAAGTCTTAACTATGGCTGTAATCAAGGTGGCACTATGACTCTTAGTGTTCTCTTAGTGTTGTACTCACGGAGGTGACGGGACTGAGGGCGCCCAGTCTGTCCAGTCTCTCCAGGGACAGTCTGCGCTGCAGGATGCGTTCGGCGCGGGTGCTGTACGTGGGCGTGTACGTGGGTATGTACGTGGGTGTGTACGTGGGGGTGTACGAGGGGATGTACGGGTGGCTCCCGAAGCGGGCGCGGTAGCTGGGCGTGTACAGGACGGGGCTGACGGACCGTGCGCGTGGCTTCACCAGGTCGAAGTTTCTCAGCGACGACGTCAGCTCAGCTACTTCCGCGTCTGTCAAAGAAACAAAGGATCAAATTGTATGTCAAAGGATCAAATTGTATGTCAACAAGTCACAAAATCTTGTAATGTTATGGTTTATTACTGGTAGATAGCAGTTCTTAGATGAGCGAGTTATTCTTTTACATGAAGAATCTTGAAAGTTACTCAAACCAATTTTTAAAAAGTGTTTTTTTCGTCGCAGCAGGAATCTTTCACCCATATGCACCGACCCTCTTGGAGGACGAGAGACCACATAACTTTACAAGACCTTCATGAACGGGTACTCGATTTACAAAAGACATTGATCTCACCATCGTCATCACTGGCAGTCGTGTAGCGAGATTTGTATACAGGTAGCGGGTCTTCATATGGCTCGCGAATAACCTGAATCAAAACAAACACATTTTGAATTTTTTAAATGTGTCAATTAATACTGATTATTAATGTTTTACAAAACCTTTTTTCCTGCTTCAGAAAATTGCAAATGCCTTCAGTAATTAATGTTATAAATCCAGCAGGGCTATGGATAAGATATACAAAAACATATGATAATTAGTATTTAATGTACAAATTGTGATTTACCGCAACATAAATTAACAGCTTCAAACTAAATGAATACAATGTATGCCATTGAAATAAACATACTGCATAGCATTGAAATAAACATAATGGATGCCATTGAAATAAATACAACACATGCATCGACACAAACTAAACATCAAGCAATTGTGCAAATCTTTCATTAATAGCAACATGCAATGATGACGCTACATTCTCAGCTCAGCGTATGACAAAATTTATTCCAGTGAGTGAGTGAATTTGGAATTTAACGTCGCTGTGGGAATCTTTCACCCATTTGCGATGAATTTATTCCAAAAGGATGTGACAAATTGTTACTTTTGTATGGAGTCATCGTGTGTAACAAATGGAGTGCTATTCCACTATGCAATATATATTACCCGTGGGGAAGTTTGCAGTCATACCTGTGAGAGGTGTGTCAGAATAATACTGCCAATGCTGATTGGTTCTGTTACCAGCCTTGGTGGGGAAATAAATAAATTCTCCTGACTGTGTGGCGCTAACATTGTGTGGCGCTACCATTGTGTGGCGCTACCATTGTGTGGCGCTACCATTGTGTAGCACAAACATGTAATCAATAGAAATGTTCTCTGATTAGTCGGGCTAAGATAAAGAAGTTCCCCACGGGTACTATATTGCAGAGTGGAATACTGTATCCTGTGTGGTACACATGATGATGATAAGTTGACATTAGTCAATCTGACAGTGGAAAGAATTTGTTAATACTAAGGCCATAGTTATTTAATTCCATGGTTTACAGATTTTTCTATGATAAATATGGTTCAGGAGGATGAAAATAAAAATAAATACAATTTTATATTTTGGCCAGTTGGTCAGTAGCAATATAAAAATAATAATAATTGGAAATTATTAATGGTTTGACAGAAATAAATGTATATATAATTGACCAAAAATCGTAAAAGAAAAACCACTCAGTGTATATAAATTGTTCAAATTTAATTGCACAATTATTTTCAAATTATTGCTTGTCAATAACAATAATTGCTATAAAATATATTTTCCATAATTAAAAATCAGGTCTGCTGGTCTGTAAACCATGTAATAAATTAACTATGGCTCAAATTAATGAAATATTATATGATAGTGAGTGAAGAGTTGTGATGTTGTTACCTTGCTGAGTTTATATTCATGCCTGAAGGGATAGTCTAGGTCACTGTACACACCTACAACACAAAACATGCACAATGCTACATGCAGGAAACGTAAGCAAAGTAACATTAACCCTCTCCATGCTGAAGGCAACCAGAGATGCCCTAAAGAACCGTCTGTGCCTAATCCAGCGGAGAGAGGGTTAACTTGATACAAGGAAAAACATAGCATGCCGTCACCAAAATAGCATCACTGCAATTCATTCACCCGATTTTAAAATAAATAAATTATGTATATTATCACCAGGGTTGCGTTCAATCAGCACACGGCTGACTAAGCCGCTTAGCTAAACTAGTTCCCTGTCCCATTTTCGGTTCATACTACTCTTGAGACGGTGCCTAGTTTAGTAAGCAGCTTGTAAGCCGCTCACAAGCATTTGTTAATTTGAACCCACCCCAATCTTTGAGTATGCATTGGTTAAATCTAGGATCTTGTATCCTGCTGGTCACGACTTCTGAGCATGTTTGTCAAGTATTGAATAATTCTTTTCACCATAATATCTTACACGTTAGTCCAACTCGCTGTAATTACTATTTTAAACATTACTAGTATTTTCTACACTGCAGGTCAACTTGGAAAAACAAAACAAAACATCACGCTGCAATTTCAAATTGTGTTCAAACATGGTGCCATGCTGTTCAGTTGCATCTTTGGAAATAGTTTTTTTGGGTGTAATTTTATTAATGGGTGTAAAATAATTAACTTTGGAAAACTGGTTGTGACACGAATGCACAACTTGCATTGCCTTCTGAGCAACCAACATGCACCAAACTTGTTATTATTCTACGTTGATCAAGATATCAGGGACTCCCAAAATGTGAATCTGCAGAATATACGGTCTACATTCCCAAGACGTTGCACATGACATTGATGACATATGCATGTGCAGTTTAATCGTGTGTGTACGAAGCCAGGCAACCAATATACACATGTAAATCTAGCTTCCGGAGGAACATGCCAAGACGTGATATGACAACCTATCAGGTGATCTTCGTCTATATTGTAAGCCAGGCTTGTGCAATACATACAAAGTGTACATTTTCTCCATGCTAGAGAGAGAGAGTGTTTGAAGCCAGAACATATTGTCTGTCTACCTTCCGCCATTTGTAATTATGTACATGTCCGGTTGGGTGGTAGTAGAGTGAATGGCCCCAATATGGCCGCCCCATGTGTCTCCGGTACGCTCGACATACTAAACAGTTGGCTTCGCTATACCAGTCTAAACATGTCGGACATCGAAGGTGTCGTAAGCCTATAGGAGAATTTACAATGGTGTATGCCATTAACAATTTCACTGCTGAATTACAAAATATTTTTCTCTCTCTACCTTTGTCTTTCTTGGTACTACGGTATTTCTAAAATTTAAAACAAAAAAAACCTCAGGGATATTTAAAACCACGAGACAAAACTACCAACCGAAAACTGCAAAAGCTGGACAGAATAATGCAAACAAAACAATCTTGCTTTATTCAAATGTTGAGTAAGAACTAATTCCATATAAATTAACCACTAATCGCTACACTATTTGCTCTTGCATGAGAACTACTAAACCATTAAATTGGTGCTGCAAGCTTTTCTGACCTTATTGTTTTAGTTTAACCTTCTCCTTGCTTGATTAGACACAGGCACTGCTCTATAGGTCATCTGTGGTTGCCTCCAGCATGGAGAGGGTTAAGCTTTGTCCTTCTGATCAGCAGGTATATTTGAGATGTTGTGAACATTGTCACTGAATCATGACATGATGAATAAATAAAAGCTTGTTGGAGGAGCTTTACTTACTTAAGCTGGTTCGAATGGGAGATCTACTGAGAAGTTTGCTCTTCTTTTTGGACTTTGCATTTTTAGAAGTTGGTCCCCCTGGACTGCGTCCTATCAAATCTGTTTCCAGCTGAAAAAAATATATACACACATGGATTAGAAATAGCAACACCGAAATGCATGCTGTTCTCTAGGAATGGTGGTCTAAAGGTAGAGAGTCTGCGAAAAACCCTGGAGGTCCCGGGTTCGAGCCTAGCTCATGCCATCATGTGCCACTCTTGAGCACTGGTCCTGCACTACTGTAGTAATACGTTCTACTACTGGTATAGACCCTGTAGTGTTTTGTTCCTTGTATGAAAACCCCTAACATGAAGCAGTTGAGTTGAGTCACATCGTATAGTGTGATGTCAATGGATGGCACTACCATTTGGTCAGATGGAGTGATAACAACCGAACCGTTCAGTTCACGAGGAAAAAATGGGACGTCCTACCTTCCTGACGACAAATGGTGGTCGCGGATCGATGGTGTCATCCAGTTCGTTCTCGTCCAACATGTTGCGGAAGCACGGCGATGGTGACCTGGAACGAGAAACAGAGGCAGACGTTGGACGCTGGAAGGTGTGGTCTATTTTGTAGTAGACGGGGTCACTTGGAGTTCGGCATCTGGGGAGGGAGAGACAGAGAGTGGCAGAGGTCAGTTTGACATTCGGGTGTTAACTTTCATTGCCAAAAAAACTGAGGATAAAATGAATTTTGAAATATTAAAAAAAAATCTTATTGTACATAAAATTGAAATTGAATAAATAAGTACATATTAACAAAATCTATTTTTCTTCAGATATTTACAATTAGGGGGACTAAGATAAAATAAATTTAATATGGTTAGTATTAACATTTTACAAATGCTGCATGTTAAATGTCATGGTTCAACCTTACAGCCTACGATACATCCATGCTTTTGAGAAAGAAAAAAAAAGAAAATTAATTAATTAAAATAAAGATTTTATTTTATTTTAAAACAACCAACAAATAAATAAATGTAAGATATATATCAAATACTGTACCAAATACTAAATGAAAATAAAAAAGTAACTGATTAGACAAACGAGTGAACACAAGAATGAGTGGAGTTAAATATAATAATGGAACTAATTACTGATTTCTGTAGCACACCACTTCCGATGTAGTTAGTGGGGAATCGTCTCTGTCACTATGTCAAACAGTAGTCAATAATATGTAGGGAAGGAAACCAACCATACATTACTTCTCTTCACATATAATTAATTACATAAATTAAATGTGGTAATATAGCCAAAAACAGTTAATATTTACATACAGTTATTATTTACATAGAGATTATCATATGTCTATTTCCATATCGTACCCTATATCGGCCCTAGACTCCCATATGGGATATGAGGGCCGACATAGGGTACAATATGGAAATAGACATACCAGTACTATAATCTGTTTATCGCATACCTATCAATTATATCTACCGGTAACCATTTTCTTTGTTAAATGAACATTTCCAGCGCATTACGCAAATTTGAATGCATTTTTTTTACTTTGATGAATGCATTTTTTAAAGTGGCATTATCACATCACGTTGTTGAAGGGAAGCGACTACCAGGTATGACGTCGAAGCGACTATGACGTGGCTTCCCGATAACAACATAGCTGGGAACTGGTCCCTTGAGAAAATAGCGCAACTGAAGCATATGTAGACGGATCCTGTTTTGATATGGATTTCTGCCCGCGATATGGATTTTCTGCCTGCGATATGGGCTTACTGCCCGCTGAGCTCAGATATGGCATACATGCACTGAGCTGTATCGCATATGCAAAATGGGTCATATCATTGATAGGTATGCGATAAAATCAGTTAATATTCACCATTAATTAATATTCAAACAAATACCAGTCAAACGTTATTATTCACAAATAATTAATATTAATTTATATTAAATAATATCCACACAAAAATTAATAGATGTGTCAATGCATTTCATTCCAACCCATAAACTCTCCAATTCCGGAATGCCATTGATAAAAGTATAGGTTGTTACACATCTGACAGCTAAATCTAATCATCAAGAGTTAGTGTTCATTGCACACAGTGAGTGGTGTTATAAGACACAATGTATACGCTATAGGACAACACATACCTTGTTCTGGACACGGAAGGTTTTCTCCTAGGTTTCCATCTTCGTCTCAACAGCTGAAACATAATAACAATGATCTGAAGATTCGGGATGATAACATTTGAATCTGGACAAATTCAGGACATTACAGTTTTCCCCAAGAAATTAACTTTCATATTTGACGACGGCAAAAATAGTTAGGTGTCTGTTCTAGGATTCTAGCATGTTCAGACACGATCCTGGCAGGACACTTTCACCGTGGGTGTCCTGGTGTCTTTTTTAAACATTCATATTAGGTGTCCTAGCTTGAACATCTAACAGGACACCTAAACATTTTGCTGTGGACCTAACAATAGCCATTATAATAGCAATAACCTTATAAATAATAGCCATTAATAATTTGAAAATTGATTGCAAATGTAAACGTTATTGGCATTTACACTACATGCAAAGCCATTTCCGCAATGCAAGGATATTGATAGTTATTGCAATCAATGAATGAGGAAGTATATTTTCCTTCAAAACCAGATTTGTAAGGGAGCTTACTCTTTCTTCTTCTAAGGCATCTTCCAGGGCATCAATCTCGGGAGAAAGAGATTCGTTGATCACGCTTCTTGTTGAAAACTCCAGTTTGGGAGAAATACCCTGAAATAAGACACAAATCCAGTAATAATAAGCCAACATGCATGTGTGTAAACGGTGAAAGCACATGAACAACAACTGTCTGAGTATTACTGTAGCTCTAATAGTGCATCGTTATCATCTATTTTGCGGTTCCATGTTCCTGTAGTAATATGTCACCAATGAGTTTAACTACTTACTAATAAACAATTCTAAAAATATAAACATGCATGAAAAACAAGCTAAAAAAAGGCTAGACTCCCAAATAAGTTAATAAATCAAAATTATTTTAGTGTTATTGACTAAGGCTTATGTTCATAAGTATCTTACCCCCAACCACACATACACCCCTAAAGACTGATGTATAGTAGGGTTTCTAACTCACAGGAAAAGTTATATGGTTCTGTTCATAACATACACCCCTAGTAGGGTTTCTAACTCACAGGGAAAGCTATGGTTCTGCTCATGAGTATCTCCCTGTCAGTGGAAGAGTACGCTGGAGCGAGCGACGGATACGGGTACAGGAAGTCGCGGGCGTTGGTGGAGAACGTGGCGAGTCGTACAGCGCCATCTGTGTATTCCGATAGCTGCAGAAGCTCAAAGATCACCAGCTCATCTGAGACAGAAAAAAATAATAATTAAAATTCCGGATTCAGTCAAGGAAAGGAAGAATTATATTATAATTATTATTGATTTTTGTTTTAAATTGGGGTTTAGGACTGCTTTCAAGATTCTTTCACTAATATTAAAACTTCCAGTTATATTTAACCCTCTCCATGCTGAGAGCAACTGGAGCTGCCCCTAAAGAGCAGCAGGGGTAGGGTTAAAAAGGTCATGATGACCATGCAGAATGACACTGGTGGTAAGAATTACAGTATTAAATTAAAGCTACACTACCTTCAAGAAGATCTGCGACATGAGATGGGTCTACAGCAGTGTAATATGTCTGAAAAAGAACAAATGTCACCATCACATAGTGTCACATTGAAGTGAAAGGGTTAATGGTCAGATTTGTCTGTATTAATTTTACTTAATTATTCATTTATATCAATTTAAAATAGCCATAATAACTAAAACAATACAATAACCTGATTAGTCAGCTTTGGCCACTTGCAAACACTATATCTTGCTACTTTAAAAATAACACTGAATGTCATACATGTACTTCATAATTTGACATAAAATTTCCAGCGGAAAAGTAGTTACTTTTGATTGTGCAGATTTATAACTTAATTCAGTCACGCGTAATAAGGAGCCTGACACATACCTTTTCAAACCTGAACTGTTCTCTAAGAATTAGAGGGAATATCGAGGCAGCTAGTTTTGTGTTCCTGTATTGGTTGAAAATTGACACGCTGAGATAGATGTCCTCTTTACTCGGCAGCCAAACCCCTGGTGCCGAAACCTGACAAATAAAACATTTCCTGATTACAATATATAACTATGCTATTACTATCATAAGCCTAAAAGTAAAACCATATATCATGTGATATATTTATAACTTTAAATGTAAAAGCGAAAATTAAATATAATAAAATAAAACCATGATATCACAATTAATAATGATGTTTAGCATTATCAGATTAGAAAAACAATAACATTATTTATAGGTCATGAAGTTGAAGTACTATATTAGTTACCAGCGTGATTTCTGGTGTGTACGGGTTTTTACAAGCTGAAATTTCTTGTAGGCCTACGAGAAATTTCAGCTTGTAAAACCTGTACACAATGGAAATCACGCTGGCAACTAATTTATCCAAATTTGTAATAGTTATACACTATAAACTTATTACCCGATTGTGGATATTAATGCCGAAATATATTTCTAACGTGTGGTTTGTAATGACGTCACAATCATTTATGTCCCACTATGAGGTCATAACTGTTATGTGTCGGCAGAGCTGGGTGTACAACTTTTCACAGGCCTCCACTCAACCAATCAAATCGCTAGAATTGACGCATATTTTGGATAATAACCAATCAAATCGCTAGAATTGACACATATTTTGGATAATAGTCTATACAGTAGACCTCACATATAACGGCCTTGCATAAACCGGACACTCGCCTATATCCCAGTCCCATCCAACGCTAATAACGGTATATACGTATAACAGACTTTGCATATCACGGACATCATATAAAAGTAATTTCACAAAGCAAGACCATATCATGAGATCATTAATTTATTAATTTAATAACAGTTTAGTAAAACCATAACATATCATAACTTAGTATCTCAATAAAGATAAACATGAAAGTTTATGACAAAATATATTGTTGAGTGTACTAAATTCATTAGTAGTAGTTGTGACATGTTCCTACATGTGAGAATTTGGTACATTTCCCATGATGTGCATATTGCTGTAGTGATTTTATGCAATATAACATCACTGAAAGATGTCTATCAAATATTACATATCAACATGACCAAAATGTTTTGGATATCAAGGTTTCTTTGATTTGTGTTGTTTTACTATATACGGTATGGATTAATGTAAAAAAAATCATTATTTGATTGATTGTTAGTGCTAAATAGTAAATACATCACACAGCGGGGAATATTTCACCAATATGCGACACTTTAGTTTAGTTTAACACCTGATAGACTGGGCATTGTTACATTGTAGATGCTAATCATTTCTTCTGACTTTGCATACTAGTATACACTTTCCTTTAATCATCCAACAATTCCATTCAAAAATAGTATATGTGTTGTTAATGATTTCCAATGATTTCAATGAACAGGCTACCCCTTCCAAATAATCAATACATTTGTCATTTTTAATTTGTAGAAATTAAACCATGAATACTTAAGTTTGTGTAAGTATACATAATACATCTGGATCTAATCTACAAACATTTGAAAACGAACGTGTCAAATACTAACTTTTGAAGTTGAACAAAATACATTTATTAGCACAATATGGTTGCTTGGCAACTGTCAACAATAAACATTGTCATAATAAAGGGGATCTACTCTTGTCTTGAAGAAGTAGTTAACTTTCATTGAAAGCAAAAGGTGATGAATACTATATTAAAACAGTTAACAGCAAAGCGGGATTAAAGGGACATGATAGGACACGCATGTCATTTGGCAAAATTTAACAGAGAAATTTTGATGACCCAGCTCTCATAACAAAACTGTTTGTCGTATTTTCTTCGTGACGACATCACATTTGGTGATGGTTTTTACTCACAGCATTAATGTTGAGATCAACGACGCATCTCAGAGCACGCCTCGGCATAGTTGCAACAGGCAAATCCCGTTATGTGATCGTAAATTCGGCCGGATGGTGTACCTAAATTTCTGTCGGGTCAGTGTTTATTTCCAAGTTGCACAGGACGCAAGCGCACTCAAGATATCAACCAATCAAATGAGAGGATCAAGGAGGCAACATTTATTTTAACATATCATACATGCATTTTATGTCTTCTGTCTAAAATATCGATCAATATATATCGCAAAAATACAAATATTAAAATATTTCTTATAGCTTCGTATTATATAAAGGTACAACGATGGAATGTACACAGTAAACAATATAGATTTTTCAATTTTATGGAATGGTCCCCCAGTTCTCGTACTTTCTCGAAACTGTCAACAAAATGTCGGAATACGACAGTGTTCAGAAAGGTGGTCTAAAGTTGAAGGGAGTATCTGACCATTCAATCAAAAAGTAGGTGTACACTTATATACAAACGATTTAACTATATATCATTCCAGTGTTATATGCCATAACCTAGATTGTCAAGAGCGTAATTCACGATATATCTGGCTATATTTGTGAAGAAAGTATCTCGTTCATATTTCGATCACAAGAATTGAGTTTTCGTACAGTAGATATTTTCAAATTATATGGGTTGGTTCTCGCCGCGATAACGTCTCGAATTAAGGATGTTTCAGTTTGTTTCAAGCATTACCATTCATTTCCTGTATAATATTCGACATTTTTCAGGAAGAAGAAAAAAAAGAGCAAGGATAAAGAACAGAAAAACCTTGAACTTAGTTTGAAAATTGAAGAAAGTGAGCCAACTTCGCCAACCATGTCTACAAGACCGATATATGTCGCAAAGAAAACAAAAGCGGAATTGGCTTATGAAAAAGCACAAGAGAAAAGAGTAAGTTATTATTGGGTGAACCTAGGCTATGTTTATGGCTTGTGTCATTGTTAGTACATGTTACGCTAATGTACTCAAGCCTTCTATGTTGTTGTTGTGTATGGGTAAATTATTCCTGCTGCGACCACTAATTTAATCAAATCTATGTTGTCACGAAACAAATGTGGTGATGTAAAATACTTATTCTCACCTTCTCTCAACTTTTAAAATCGTTTGAGTGAACATTTCTCATTATGAATCCATAAGGTTTTTAGCACCATTAAATAACACATATATGATTTTTTTTCTAGCATGCAGAGCAGATTTTAAAGAAGGCATCAACAAATCACAAGGAACAAATTATGGTAGGTAAATCTTATAATAATGTAGTTGCTATGAAGAATGAATGAACACATGCATGGCTAACTTGATATTAGATGTGTGTTCTCATAATGGTGACATTACACATAATAATGGTGTGACATTACCTCATCACCAATGAACAACAGTCTGTGAAAGGTCCACTAATTTACTTTTATTTTTGATGTCCATTTGTCAGGTTTGTTCGATCGCTCCATTTATCCAATACACATGTATCACTAACTTGTGTGAATATTCAAGTCTCCTTTTGAAAGCATTTCAAACTTTTGTTTCACATTTAGATCTATGTAATAATAGTACACTGTAATATGAAAAACATGTTTTTTTCATATTTTATAATATTATTTTTTGACATATTTTGCTTTCTTTGTTTTGCAGAATTTCAACAGACACCTGGACTCTTTGACCGAGCACTTTGACATCCCTAAAGTCAGCTGGACAAAGTGATCATTTCATGCACTGTTCCATGGACATACCGGTAGTGATCAGCTAGTGACTTTTCTGAACATAGGTGTCAGTGTGACATTGCTGACCTCTCAAATGTCAACGTGACAAATCTGAACACTGTCAGTTATCGTGTACCATTTCTGAAGAAACTGTTGGGTGACAATGACAATATGATATTTTGGAACTCCCTTCAGTGGAACAAGTCTGAAAACTGCCAGGTGTCAATATCAGTACTGTTAAAGGCGTCCAACCATGGTTTGTTGACATATGTCATGGTCAAACATATTTTACCGGAAAGTATTTATACATGCATTTGATTTGTCTATGGCAACAAGCTACATGTTCTGCATGTCTCACTGTTTTCAACATTTTCATACATTTCATACATTTCTATCACGAGAGAAAAAAATAACTAAAATGTTGATGATTTTTTAAAATTTATTTGTCATAAAACAAAAAGATACATTGAATATGAAAATATTGAAAACAAGTGGGACATGCAGTAAATGTAGACCAATTATACTTCAAATCAAATGTACATACGATGAGGTAAAAATATGCTTGACCTTTCCATTTAGAACCTGGCACATGGACGAGCATGCGGAAAAACTTGCAAAGCCTTATTGAATTGTGTTCTTCATTATTGTAATGTCAAGTTTTTTGTTTTCTTTCGTTTTTCTCACACTCAAGTTGTCTTCATCTGACAACATATAAGATACAGCTGTCTTAATTATTAATAGTCAGTTAAAATTTGAACCTTACAGGGAAAACATTTTTTTTTTGAATATATTGTGTAAGCAGTATTGTTATTGTCGACTTCATAGGCAATCAATAATAGGTGATGTGGTGTTTTTCACAAAATTCTCAGATATGTAACTAGGGTTTTTTTCATGGTGGTTTTATTTAGTCATTGTACATGTCATTGTCATTGTCATTTTTTCATCATACTGATTATGTGATTTGATATGTTTTTTAATTATATGACATTACCGTATCTTGTATTGTAAACACAAGTTGTAAATATTGAGAAATGTTCAATAAAGAAAATACTGGTATATACGGTATGTATATTTGTTTTCTCTACACAAGTATATCAGATATTGGGAAACACACTACACTTTCCTGCATGTCACATTGGTTTTCAATATTTTCATATTTTATGTATTTTTTGACCCGTGATAACAAATACAAGCATTTGAATAGTCACTAAATGGAAATGAAACAATGCAAACTTAAGTGTTTCCCCATTACACAGTGGTCAGGTAGTACCACTGCAAGTTATGTTTGCTTATTGCATAAATATAATTTAAACAAACATATTACAACCATTATTCAGGTTAACTATTGGGGGCTTGCAGTGGAATTTTGTTTACCATATAACTGTGAAATGTTTTGTATAAGTATAAACATGTACACTGTATCATCAAGTTAAAGCACTGGATTAGTTGGGCCAAAACGAGCATAAATATCTGGTTGTATGCCTTTAAGCATTCAATGAAGCATCGTAAAATCTAAATAACATGTAAAGTCAACGAATCGTCGTAAAAGGTTTATTGGACAACATAACCCTCATCCAGCAGGCTGCCATACTATATATACTACTAGTATATATAATACTACTGCACTCTCTTATCTCCCAACAGATCGTACTATTCAACATCATCATAGTACGCTGCCAAGATAAGATATTATTTCAAGCGCTTCACCATGTCCGTAGAGGATGCTACTATACTGTAACTTGGATGGATTTCTGTTATGTTATATGGGATTACGTAATTCTAGTTTAGAAACCACTTCAGAGGAATCGGTGTCATGTTTTTATTTTACTTTATTATATGTACAGTAGACCTCGCATATAACGGACTCATTGTGACCGGCTATTTCGCTCCGTTTTATGCGAAGTCCGTTATACGCATATGCCGCGATTAGTGTTAGACAGGACACAGGCACTTGAATCAGGCCATTATATTTTAAAATATATATCTATATTTTTTTTCTTAATGTACTTTTATTTAAAA